>ML098490.1:0-13012 GCA_003697995.1 Taxidea taxus jeffersonii | reverse complement strand
GGGTCATGACCTGAGCTGAAGGTAGAGGCTTAAATGACCAAGCCAACCAGGTGCCCTTAAAGTAAATAATTTCTATCGAGAAATAAATAATGACATCAAATGGCATGCAAGAGTTGCTGGAGATTTAACATATCTATCTCAGCCTTTGATAGAATGATTATACAAAATATGTTAATAAAGAGGTCTTCGGTTTAGAGATCCAGGTATAAAATTTTGACACAACCACAAATTTGCTACTTTTAGTGGGTAATTAACTTTTTAAAGCTTCAATTACCCTGCTTGTCAAATGAGATTAATATATGTCCTTACATTGCAAGGCTGTTTGTTATAAGGGTGTGTGTTGGCAAGTTGAAGAAAGGACCATCAGAGGATTTGCAGCTTGAAAGATACTTAGGGTTATTCCATAAACATAAGGAGGAAGGAAGAAATTCCCTTTGTATAAGAAAGGATAGCATATGAGAGACATGGAAACTTGGATGATATTTGTTGCTGTTGTGTTTTCTTTATTATTAGTGTTCAGGGGAAAACCCAGCATGTTGTAGGTTTGGTATAGTTGGAACACACCTTCTGGAGTGGGAGAAGAATATGCTGGGGAGATTGATGGTAGTATCTATAGTGGCTCAGGTCCTAGACTTGAAGACACCTTCAGGCATCAAGTCTTCTTTACCACCTAATACGTGTCTGCCTTTGAAGATACTATTCAACTCCTGCATACCTCAGTTTTCTAGCCTGCAAAATGGGGTACTAATGATTCCTAAAATGTGATGTGCTATGGGTTCCTTAAAATGTTTGAGGAGGCAATACATCCAACAACATCAGAGCAGTCCTTGGTGTGTGTCATTTAGCTGTTGCTACTATTTATTGTTGTTGTTGTGATTAGCACAAACGAGGAGCTATGGGCTTATCCTTTAGGTTAAAGGAGCCTTTAAGGATGCTGCAAGGCAACACCAGATTGACTTTGTGATTCATGAATAAACTCTGGTAACTGTGATGAATGGGTCACAGGGATATAAGACTAGAGGACCTCTTAGGAGTCAGTTGCCTTTGTATTTCCTCATGATGGATAAATGAGAATTGGACCTATCTGAGATTTTATTTTGCTTCGTTAATTTTCCATCACAGATACACTGCTTCAGAGTGCCAAAGGGTTGGGGGGTGGGGCTAATGACTCAGGAGATCGCCAAAAGGCAGGGAAATACGTTGCAGCTGCCTTGAAGTGTTGATACCCCCCGTTTTTTTTTTTTTTTTGTCACTACATTCTCTAGGAGGTGCCCCTGACGAATGCAAACCATCAGCGTTATTTCTGGAAGCTTGGTAAACATTTTAATCTTTGTGGCCTGATCTTGATGGAGAGAGAGAAACCAAGTCTCCCAGTCTGCCTGCCAAAAATCAATATCACAGGAAGAAATGAAAAGCATTTAAGTCATGCTTCCTGAATGGATACTCCCAAGAAACACAGGAATGATTTTTTTCCTCAGGTTATCTTGGGAATTTGAGTCTTTTATAGAGCAACGACAAAGGGTTCAGAAAGGGAGATTATCAGAGTCGCTGGGAATGATAAATATTATAAGGTTACTGCTGAGGCTGACAAAAATAAAAATGTTTCCTTAGAAAATGTAAGTTGGTAGAACTATTGTTATTTGTGAAATAGCCAGGCTAGCAGGATTGGGGCCATCCTCTTCATGAGGCAGCTGACGTAGTTCTTTATTTGATACATGTTTTTGAATACTCGACAGTGCCTCCCCACATCCTCCAATATCAGGTATTAAGCAGGTTATATGAATCCATAATAAGGCATTTCATTCTGACTGAATGAATGACACTGCCAGAGTCACCGATATCTCCTGTTACTAAAACCTACTTGCACTTTTCTGTTTCCACCTTCCTTGACCTAGCCTTTAGCTTCTTCTGGCAACACATCACTACCTCTTGATAAGCATTCTTAATCCCACACTCCAAAGCTGGACTAAAGGTCCTTATTATTTATATTACTAAAGCTCCCATAGAACTCTCTAGTCCCTGCTTTTGAAGACCTTATTACATGGCATTGTAATGATCTGTTAAAAACAAATTCTAAAGCTCTGAATTCCTTAAAGACAGATCTTGTTGCCATTGTATTTGCAACACCTAGAACAAAACCATATGTATATATGTGCTCAAAAAATATTTCTGGAAGAGAGAGAGAGAGAGAGAGGGAGTGAGCCTGTGACGCTAAAAGGTTATTAAGTCCTGAGTAATTGAATTTTCAGAGAAGATGGCATTAAGTACATTCCACTTGAGTCTCCAACTGTGCTTAATTTCTTCCATGCTATGTTTAGCACAGAATTAAACACATTAATTATATAAATAAGATTGTTTTAAAATATATGAATGAATTTGAATCTACTTTGCAGTCTGAAAGGGAAAAAACTTCATAAAACTTAATACATCTAAATCAAAGGGTAATCTAAAATACCCTTTCCCCCATAACTGAACTCCATTGTGCTATGTGGAATCCTACTTCCTATTATGGTAACATGTCCCTTAACATGTAGTTGGACTCTAAGATTTTTCAGATATGTCCAATTATCAGAACAGTTTCAATCCAATGTTTATGACTTAGTCTTGTTCATGAGAAAATGCAAGAGCAAACTTGATTCAAAGCTCAACTCTTCTTTTTTTCATTTAATTTTTTTCAGTGTTCCAAAATTCATTGTTTATGTACCACACCTAGCTCCATGCAATACATGCCCTCCTTAATGCCCACCACCAGGCTCACCCAATCCCCCCCACTTCTCTTCCCTCCCAAACCCTCAGTTTGTTTCTCTGAGAAACAAAGCTCAGTTCTTCTGATTCCTGCCCAAATTATGCTAGGCAGGCAAAGCCTATCTCTACCTCCATTAGTTAGGAGTGCTGAAGCATGGTGTCTTCACATATGCACTCCTCTTTTCTTTATTGGCTTGTCTAGTTTGAGAGCACTGAGAGAGAGGAAGGGGATGGAAACTACCCTTCCAGGTTGTGCAGAAAAGAGGGCTGAAGGTAAGAGCCTACATACCAAGACTTTGCTGGGAATTCACATACAGGAAAGCAAAGTGAGGGAAAGGATAAATGATACAAAGAAGAAAGGGAAGCAAATGTAAGAAGATGTCTAAATGACCTGGCTACAGTGAGTGCAGCTGATTGCTTGTTTTCAAGAAAGGTTGAACAAACTACCATATCTCAAGGTTGTCTATATAAGGCAAGTGAGAGAACAGTTTGTTCTCCAGCTCCCTTCCGGGCTCTTCTCTCTTTGATCCAAACTTGCTCCATGGGCATTAACTTCCCACACTATCTGGTTGCATCAGTTGACTACTCCAGGTGATCACTGAGGAGGTCAGAGTTCCTCTAAGTTCATTGTGGTTCAGTGATCTCTTGACTCAGTGCAACTCCATGCAGAGCTCCTAGATCTGGGACCTGTGGTGACAGCAAGAGTAAACTAATTCCTTGACCATCAGCAATGCACACACAGTTGTTAGGTTTATTCTGGCCAGGAAACAAGGTAGGCCCAGGAACGAGGTGGCACACAAACTAAGTTGGGTACTGTCCATTTCTAATGCCACTTAGATATACACTCTATTGTGATGTCCACACCTTACCTTGCCACAAGATGCCCTCAATTCTTCCTTGAAAGAAAAGTTTCAGTGCTTCAAGGTGATGGTGGGTTTTAGTTTTAACAAGGCTTAATGAGGATCAGTAAATCTAGCTGGTTTCAGGCCCAGTTGGTCCTGGGATTTTAATTGATATTCCTCACTATCCTCTCTCTGCCACTCATTATTCATTTCCCTTATTCTGGGATAATAATTTAAATAGTCTGAGTTGCTGGCCTGGTGGGATAACACAAATTTTCATTTCCGAAGAATCTGACCCCTTACTTATCTTGCCCTGTTTAGGCATGGTTCCTAAAGTTGTCCATCTGTAATAGGCACAGAAGCACTAAGGATGTGCCAATGACCCCTATGTCCTCATGTGTATCAGCAGCCCAAATTTTTATAGTAATCAGAATCAATTATCCTAAGGACCACAGTGACTTCTCTCTTTGCCTCTGGGTCTGCTGCCGTGGGGAGCCCAAAGTTGTCATGTTTAAAGGCATCTTCTCGTTCCATAGATCACTTATTGTATATTCTGACAGAAGCATAAGACTCATGGAGAGAAGCACAGACTCTATAGGTGGGTCACTGGGAATTATGGGGATAAGGACCAATCCAATTTCCACCATGTGTTTTTTGAACTTATTTACCCTAGACAGTGGGGATATAGTCCAACATACTCGTTGTTGGTTCAGAGCATATACTGCAACCTGGACCATGTGTCCTGTCCTTAGCCCTGTAGGGCATTTTCCCTGAACAGACACTTTAACCCAACTTTTTTTTTTTTTAAGATTTTATTTATTCATTTGACAGACAGAGATCACAAATAGGCAGAGAGGCAGGCAGAGAGAGAAAGGAGGAAGCAGGCTCCCTGCTGAGCAGAGAGCCCCACGCGGGGCTCGATCCCAGGACCCTGAGATCATGACCTGAGCCAAAGGCAGAGTCTTTAACCCACTGAGCCACCCAGGCACCCCTAATCCAACTTTTAATAGACCATTCCACTCTGCCATTAGTCTACTGCTTCTGATCAAGTATGTTGTCAGACCAGTGAATCCTAAGGTTATGTGCATTGTCACACACTACTTGTTACAAAATAGTTTCTTTGGCCTGAGGCAATTCTGTGTGGTATAGCTGTTGACAAGATGTGGGATTCTCAAAAATTACTGAAAATGGTACTGGCAGAAGTACTATGTTTGGGGAAGGCAAACTCATATCTGGAGAACTACTGAATTTAGTAAGAAGAAACCATTGACATATCCAAGATGAGAGGGTCTAGTATCTATGATTGGGTGATTGGCTGGTTTATCTAAGAAATGGTACTTTTCAGGACTTGGAAAAGACAAGCCGTTTGCCACTCCCTCCCATCTTGTGTGTACCTTTACATGGATCTGTCCTTCTACATGAAATAAACTGTGAAATATACTAATTGACGTTCTGACCACAGGAATGATTTCCCTTTACCACTATTATTTAGGATCACCTTTGAGTGGGGCTGAAATGTAGGAGTCCATTTCCTGTAAGCATCAATACAGTTCATGAATCCATCTGCAAAGAAGGCCAAGTTCTTTCCTCCTTCATCATTTGGTCATAGGAACCCCCAAGAGGCCAAAGATCTGAGTTGAGGGGTAGTCATACTATGACATTGGTCAGTGACCTGAAAGTCCAGGCCACTTATTCATGTTTGCTTTTGTTTTCTGGATTGGTCTGGAGCTGGGACTGATGTGCGTCCATTATTAGATAAGGTGTGTCCCAAATCCAAAAAGGTACTGCCAGAAACTAAAAACTTCACCAATGTGTCATGTCCCTAAATATTTGTGGAGTTTTTCTTCTCCCCTTTGGCATATGTATGTCTTATTAAGAGTTAGTATACTCACCAATTCCTGCTCATAGGTTCAATTAAAATGATGTCATCAATATAATGGACCAACTATATGTTTTTCGAAATGTCAAGAATATCAAGATTCCTGCAGACCAATTAATTACAGAGAGCAGGAGAGTTAGCAGAGCCCTGAAGGAAGAGGCAAAATGTATATTGCTGCTTTTGCAAGAGAAAGCCAACTACTTTTGATCCTCCCTATTGATGGAATTTGAGAAGTAAGATTGTGCCAGCTCAGATCTCCAGACCAAGTGTCAGAGACTGCAGTGATTCAGTCTGGCAGCTTCAACTGGGTTTTCTCCTTGGTCAGGCTTGCCTTAGTCCATGCTATAGCCCCAGTCCATCTGGGTTCTGCAAAGTTATATGTAGTTATATGTAGTCCAAGTTATATGTAGTCTTCCTGGTCTTCTATATTGCTTCTGATTTTCTCCCTTTGCTGGAGGTGGGGAGTTTTATGGGCTTCCACCTGGTCTTTCCCATCATAATAACACTTCTTCTCAGATCAGGGAATTGATTTAAAAGGTTCCAATGGCAATGCATATATATCCCAATTATTCAATTAGGATACTGGTGAAAAAAAAAAAGCCAAAAACCTAGGTGGGATCTTGAACCCAGTGGAGGCATTGTGAGACAGACTTAAGACAAAATAAAGTTGAATTTTATACCACTCATGCATATTACCAAAAGCTCCTGATGACATTTTAGGCCTTCTGTTATGTGGCTGTTCAGACCCATAATACAGTCAGTACTAACAAGGTCTGGGTAGACCACTTTTGCTGTGTTTACTTTCCCTAATTACTGGTTGCAGTGTTTTTTGGAGAATAGTATAAGGAACATTAAATGTATACACTTAACAATATATTTCAGGAAGAATTTGTCAGCTTGTTACGCCTCATCCCCTGTATTCCACTGGCCAATTCATGCCCCGTGAGATGTTAACTCCCCTGTACTTCTGGGTTGTGTCACCCAACCTTTGTAAGCAGTTACTGGGGGAAAGCTAGATACTTGGTAGGTACAACCCATATTTCTAAGGTGGATCCATATTCAGAGCCCCTAGACTCAGGGTGATGGCTGAGGTAAGATCAGTGACCAGCCTCCAACAAACAAAAGCACATCACTAGTGTTTTCTAGGGCTGCCCTGGCCAGAAAACCATGCAAATACAGGCATCTGGGGTAGATCATTTGGTATACCATCAATAGGGAATCCTTTATTGGTTGTCCTTGCTTTTCTATCCAACATTATCTGATTGTCCTACCTTCAGAAGAGCTGGTATTCAAATGCTGGCATATGTGAGGGTCTTTCATAGATTCATTGGGATCCCTTTATACATACTTCTGTAACGTGAGAGATTGAATTCTGGCTCAGCCCTTTATACACAAAGGTTAGCTCCTCCCACCACTAAAAGGTAGGCCTTTGCTGGTGGGGTATCCTTACCCAGAGAAAGGGTTCAATCTCAGCTACTTTCCTGAGTGTCCACTCAACCCCCAAGATAGCGCTAGTGTTCTCTTCACATGAAATGGTGGACTCACAGGCTGCTTCACTGCAGACCCTTCTCCCACCCCCTTCATTTCTTTCCAATTCCCTTTTCATCTGTTTATGTAGCACAGGGGCATATTGAAAGGGTTGTTGGATACTTGAAAATTTAAAGAAGAACCATAATTCCAGTTACCATTCTTTCAGGAACTCCTACTCTTCTCAGTTTTCTAGAATGTTCTCTTCCTTGGCTTCTCATGAAAAGGGAGGGGATAGCTTCTTTCAAGGGACACTGCTCTTTCCCAAAAGGCTGTAAACATACTCCTTCCCCTAAATCCTCTTCTATTGGTTCATGGTGGGAAGGTCTTTCTGTACTGGTGCCTCTCAGTAAACATTGCTGGGAAGTGACTGAGTCCAGCTGCTGGTAGGTCCTGACCTCAAAGTATAAGGTCCTTATTGTGTTTTTTTCCTTGACTCTGGATCTTAGTCATAATTTTAGGACAATAGAAATCATTATCCTCAACATAAATCTTTTTTGGACTGTTCAAAACAAGTCTTCAACATTAAGCTTCATATTAATGAAGACGCTTTCTGACTAGTGAAATGAATTCGAAAACTAAAAGAGATATATGTCATACTTGTATTTCAAGCTAATGAAGTTAATTATATCAGTTATAGATGACTTTTCAGAAGATAATGAGATAAAGGATGACTGAATTCAAAGAGGAATAAAAATAAATGATGTGGCTTCATAGTTATGGCTTGCTGTATTTACTTCTTATGGGAACTAAAGGAAAGCGTGTGCACAGGGGTTTATTTATCTGTGGTCAATGCCATTTCACTCTAGCTTCCCCTCCCAGGTAGCACTTTTTTTTTTTTTTGGCCCAAGTTTCCAATCTTTCTTAATTAAAAAAAAGTTTATTTAAATTCAATTTAATTAGCATATACTGTATTATTAGTTTCAGAGGTAGAATTTAGAGATCCATCAGTTGCATATAACACCCAGTGCTTATTCCATCTTTCTTTTTTTTTTTTAAGATTTTATTTATTTATTAGTTAGAGAGAGAGAGAGAGTGCGAGCACAGGCAGACAGAGAGGCAGGCAGAGGCAGAGGGAGAAGCAGGCTCCCTGCCGAGCAAGGAGCCCGATGTGGGACTCGATCCCAGGACGCTGGGATCATGACCTGAGCCGAAGGCAGCCGCTTAACCAACTGAGCCGCCCAGGCGTCCCTATTCCATCTTTCTTAACTTTTAACTCAGAGTGTTCTGAAAACATCACCACTTATCACATTCTTAAATTTGCTAAGATATTTCATCAGGGAATCAAACTATTGTTGATTCAATGCTGAGCACTAAAATTTGAGACTAAAATCCCTCATGATTACTAATCACTTCAAAAGCCTGATGTGCTTTGAGCAAAGACTTGATCCTCTTCAAGGACAAGTGATGCCAAGCACTCCTGTACTGTTGTCTGGGACAATCAAAAGGTATGAGGTACTTACTTGATTTCTTCTTTTCCAGGAGGTCAGTCAAAATGGAAAGCAGGGACCCACACTAAAGAATAAATGTCCAATAGTATTAGACCAATTTTGAGTGACTAACTTCAGTCTAGGTTTAGAGAACTGATCAGGACTTTACAACTTCCATCTTGTCCTAAAGGAATGATTTTATTCTATGTATCCTAATGACATTACCTCTTGTAATTCTTAATTGCCTCTTCCGAGGCATAGATATTCTAAGTAGGCTTCCATATTCTGGGCTGAATGTCAACAATGTAAGCAGGTTAAATGCTCCAACTGTACTGGGGTTGTTGACCTAATATTGGATAGAGATTGGGGCATTCCTCTGTCCAAAGGGAAAACTTTACACTCTAACAATAGCAAACATATATTGATTTTGTACTGAACGCCAGGAACTGAACATTTTATAAGCATTATATTGATTAATCTTCAGAGTCATTCCTCTGGGGTGGATTCTATTATTATCTCTATTTCATACATGGAAAAACTGAGAGCAAGAGACGCTGTTACACAAAGTTACACAGTGAGTAGATGTCAGAATGAGGACTGGATTTAGGTCTGTTTGCTGCTGACATTAATGCTCTTACCACTGGGCTGCATTTTCTCCTGGAATGCTGATAAAGCTGTCTTTGGCTTGATCTCTTTTCTGGTGCCACATCTATGTGTCAGGACCTCTAACAAGTCTGAGTATAAAATAACTCTTGCAGAGCCTATTCATACCAGGAGGCTATTTGTTGGGGATAGTGAATTAACATCTGGACACCCAGGCTCCCCCAGCCTTCCTCTCATCTTTTGGAACATCATCCCTACATCTAGAATACAGAGGAATATAGGTGAGGAGGAGGTTCCTTCTGTCAACTCTGTGGTTGACTTATCTTACTTTATTCTGATTCCAAAAGGAATTTTGCAAACATTGAGAGGATTTTTAGCTTCATCACTTGGAACTTCTGTGATCATGGGTCTTGGACCATGAAAGAACTTCATTTTATGTGGAGTCAGAATCTCTATTTCCTGTTCTATCTCTCATATTTCAAAGTTCTCTGCAATTAGCATGTTGACCTCTTCCAACCTTCCTGATGGCAGCAAGGTTCCAGTATTTTCATATGGTCTTTTTGTGGCTTGGCTACTACATGAGTTACTCGGTGTAATACATTATTTAATTTTCTTATAGTAACTTATTTTATTTTTCTTGTGTTGGATATGAGTCAGATTGTCACAAACCAGACACACATAAAATTAAATCACCATTTTCCCTTTATTTCTGATTTCCTTTACTACATCCATTCCTACTCAGAAAAAGAAATTTTATCTGTCATTATTTACTTTCAAGTTAGAAGTCTCTTATAGGTAGTATTCCCGTTCAAGTATTATCATCCCAAATACTATTTACAGCCCTTTTTATGAGTGTCCTTTTTTCTTACAGGTCTTTTTTTCCCCCCCTTCTCCTTTTATTTTTAATTTAATGGAAGAATTAAGGGCTTCGTCCATTGATACCGTGTTGTTGATATATTTTTTTTTTAAAGATTTTATTTATTTATTTGACACACAGAGAGAGACTACAAGTAGGCAGAGAGGCAGGCAGAGAGAGAGGGGGAAGCAGGCTCCCTGCTGAACAGTGAGCCTGATATGGAGCTTGATCCCAGGACCTTGAGATCATGACCTGAGCTGAAGGCAGAGGCTTAACCACCCAGGTGCCCCGATACCTTTGATACTTTATATTGTTATGTTCTTATTGAGTCTCTATTCTAAAAATGCTTATATTTTACTGCCTCAGAGAAGTAAATATGATGTGATTAGGCCACTTTCCAAAATAAATTTCTTAATGGGTCTAGCTTACTCCTCCATGACATCAGAAAAGGTTTGCCTCAGACCTAACACACAGCATGTAAGCTGTGGGAACTTGCCCCTGAGAAAGCTCCCCCTCTTTCCTTTTCCCCTTCACTCCTCTTCCCTCTCCCCCAACCCCATAGGCATTCTCCACCTATTAGCTCAAAAATAAAAACCTGGGGGAATTTTCCAGTAAGCAATTTATAAATATTTTGGTTATTGCTCATAGAAGCCTGCATGACCCCAGCAAACTGCCTAGCAGCCTAGGTTTCACAGGGTGAGGCTTAGTGCATTCCAAATTTCAGACACAATATTCAAGCCCAGGATCACAGGCTTCACAAGGATTCTGTCACTGTCTGTGCAGTCTCAGAGGCCAGAGCCAATATGGTCTGTAGATGTCGGCATAAGCTAGGTCTTGCTGTGAAAACAAAAAGCCAACAGGCAAAAAGACAATTCAATGGTACAAAGCAAGGCAGGCTCGGTTCTTGTTAAGGCTCCGTGGCCATTGCAGGCTGGTGGGGCTGTGTTTATTATAGCCGCTTAGGGAGATGGGATGACAGAGCAGCCCCTTGAATGATTGGTCCCTGACATGCCCCAGAGGGAAAGAGTAGGCAAATCAAGCACTGGCTCTTAAAGCTACTCATCAACTGGGCTTTCACATTTCAAATTCAGCCACATGACCACTCCTAGTGTGTGGAGATGGGGAATGCTATTCTGTGTGCTCCCTGGAGAAGAAGCAGGAAAAGAGCACCCTTACATTCATGATAGGGTGTATCTTTTCTCTTCAGATTGTTGATTCAGCTTCTACTATAATGCCAGTTTCACAAGGAGGAGACACAGGGAAAATGGGTCTAAATTGTGGATTCAGACTCCCTTTATGACTGATAAGTAGGAGTAAATCATTTCCTATAAAAACTTCTTTTGGATCTCTGGCCTAGGGTCCTTCCCAGAAGGACTCTAGGGAGACTCAACCTCTCCCCTACCTCCCTGATTTGTTCTGTCTTGCTTTATGGGGACAACAGCAAAGAAAATCTAAGCCCAGGTAAAATGCTGGAAGAGGATGTCTTTCTTCCTGTAGTCTGGGCTAGAGCCAACAGAATCGTCCATGGTTAGGCCTCTGCTTGGTACCAAGCCAACCAACATTCCAGTTAGCTGGGTGCATGCAGAGAGAAGACAATCTGAAGACCAAACCACTAGGATACAAGTTATGGTTTTAACACTCTTTGCTGCAACTCTAAAAATGTCCAAGTATGGCCTAAAGGACAAGATCTTTGCATCTCTCCTCCTCAAAGTCAGAGCAAATGGTGAGTGTGGGACTGGAATTCCTCTAAAGGCCAGCAGTGGCTTCAGTGGAGAATCCAGTGTGACCCATTTCATTTCCATGGAGAGCTTCCCCATAAGGGGAACCAGCTACTGCAGAACACTGGCTTCCTGTCCCCCTCTCTGTTGACTCAAGAACAAGCCCCTGCAGGGCTCCATTCTCTCAGGACCCCTGAGGTCCCCTCCAGTGCTGTCTAGTATGACTTAGCCTTCGTAAGGGATTTACCACCAGATACCGCCTCCCACTCTTAATCTTTAGTCTCAGTGTCTCTTTTCATTATCAAGTTCTCGTGTCTGTCAAGATCTGATCTTTTAGACAGATTTTTATCTATCAGATGACACCAATTAAGCATAATAATCTGGTGACTTACTGACTACTACTTGACTGCTGATAGTCATATTCCTTATTAAAATAGCACTATATTCTGTCAGTGTTCGTAGCAGAAAATTTCACTTGAAGGGGGCTACTAGACCTCAAGCTTGGACCCTAAGACCCATGATTTCCTACTTACCTATTAGTTAATTAACAAACCTACCTCACACTGATAATAGCTCCTTGTTTAATGTTTTGTTTAAGCCAAATTTTTGGAACTGTTTAAAGTTTGCTCTTTGGTCTATTAGACTTCACGGTCACACTTAGCTTCTGATTCTGTTCAATCTCATGGTACCCATGTTCCTTGGTACCCCCTCTACCCAACTGCTGAGGTTAATGAAATCTGGGGCTGGAGGGAAGGATTAGAACAATCTATGTTCTAGGAGGATTTGGAGAACATAATAACCATGTTATCTGACCTACATTACCAGCTTGATCCCTGGGTGGACAAACTATGCTAGCCCCCTCATTCCCTATGTGTTTGGGTTTGACCTGTGACTTGTTCTTAACCAACAGCATATGGCACAAGTGATCCATGACTTTTTTAAATAGACTTTTGGCTTGCTAGCAGATTCAGGTTTCTCTTTCTCTCTTCCCTTGCTGGCTTTGAAGAAGCAAGGTCCTGTGAGCCCCACAGCTGCAAGGAACTGAATGCTACAAATATCCACATGGGCAGGAAAGTGGATGCTTCCTTAGGTGAGCCCCCACACGAGAACTTCCCCGGCAGACACCTTGCAGCTTTGTGAGAACCTAAGCCAAAGACCCAGCTAAGTCATATAAGATTCCTGACCCCCACAAACTGTTAGATAATATACAGGTATTGTTTTATGTTCCAATCTGTCATGCAGCAATCGAAAACTAATACAGTCCCTGGACATTCAAGAAAACTTTTAGGGGGGCACAGATGTATTTGGTCTGGAGCATCTGATCTCAGTAGGGTGACAGAGACTTCTCGTAAGGAAGGAAAGATTTGAGGAGCCATTCTGAGCCCTGATGTTTAGATACTTCTATAAACAAC
>RCUC01114345.1:0-20737 GCA_003697995.1 Taxidea taxus jeffersonii | reverse complement strand
AAAAAAAAAAAAAAAAAAGAAACGGAGTAGCCCAAAATATCAAAAGCAAGCAGAGAGATTTTTAAGCCTGAGTTTCTAAGGCAATGCCAGGCATGCAACGTACATTTCACGGTATGTTGAATATGGGGATACGGATGGTGGTGTGCACTTTTTAGAGGCAGCCGTGCAAGAGTTATCTGCCAGCTGTACTGAGAACAATGCCTGACTCATAGTGGGAATTCAGTAAATATTTATTGAATAAACGAATGGATCTTTTTTCCCCTCTTAACATTTGCTTTTTTTAAAGTAATGGGAGGGTAATTTTAACACCTTTCTGCCCTTTGGCAGTTGTAAACATTTTTGATAACTTTAGGTACCTTTTTTTTAATAGACTTTATTTTTTAGAGCCATTTTAGTTTCACAGCAAAATTGAGTGGAAGGTAAAGAGATTTCCCGTATACCCCCTGCCCGCAAATATGCACAGTCTAGGTACCTTTTTCACTTTTATTTTTATTTTTTAAAGATTTTATTTTCCTTATTTGACAGATAAATCACAAATAGGCAGAGAGGCAGGCAGAGAGGGGAGGAAGCAGGCTCCCTGCTGAGCAGAGAGCCTGATGCAGGGCTCCATGTGGGGCTGGATGCCAGGATCCTGGGATCATGACCTGAGCCGAAGGCAGAGGCTTTAACCCACTGAGCCACCCAGGCACCCCCCCTTTTTCACTTTTAAAGTAAGGCTTGAAGACGTATCTCCTCTGGGGTTCATGGTGCTGATGCTGTTGGGTTCAGTGTGTTTGATAGAACACTTTACACTGAGTTAAAATTGTAAACTAGGCATTACTGATTCTTTCTTAATCTTGGAGTAATTGACTTAATAGTTCCTGGTTTAGGAGAATGAGAACCTCTTCTTAATGCAGGATGCGAAATGTAGGGCAGAATTCACAACGACTCATAGCTCTTCGCCTCTTTGTTCTTAAGCATTCAGAGATTTCCACTTGGGATAAAACACAGCCAGACCAACAGGGGGGAGAGAGAGACATTCATAACTGCCAGATCTGTGGTGAGTGATGCAGAACCGCCTTAGAAGATAGGCTAAATGGAGTTTAATTCTGTCGTCCCTGCCTTGTCATTAAATGGGCTTTGCACCACCTTTTCTGGTTAGTAGATAGAAAGCAAAAATGGGAGCTCTGGCAGTCCTGATTTCCTCATCAGCTTGTTGACTTCACTTTTTCTAGACATAAACCTGAAAATTTGTGTAAATGGCTTTTTTGGTCAGTAACACTGTACTTCAGGCACTCTGACGGAGTTTTGTAAATGTCTGTGCTTACCTTATAATATAACTTGTGCTTTACATCTGTGCAACACGGAAAATGCTCTCCGGAGGACTATTCAAGGATCACCCACTTCCTAGTTAAAGCTAATATTGTGTTTCCTGCAAGTATTACTCATCCTTGTTTCATCAACACCACCCACATTTAAAAACAAGGCTTTATTTTGACACTTAAAAATTGCAGACTACCAAGAATACATGAATGCCCTGGGAAATTAATCTAATTAGATTTTAGAATGTGGGTGTGAAATCTTCTAGAATTAGTGTTTATAATGAAATATTTGTTTCCTTTTTTAGTAACGTGTATACTCATACTAGTTTCAGGCTACTAATGTATCTAGTTAAAAAAATGTTAAGGGGGCACCTGGATGGCTCAGTGGGTTAAAGCCTCTGCCTTCGGCTCAGGTCATGATCTCAGGGTCCTGGGATCAAGCCCTACACCGTGCTCTCTGCTCAGCGGGGAGCCTGCTTCCTCCTCTCTCTGCCTGTCTCTCTGCCTACCTGTGATCTGTCTCTGTCAAAGAAATAAATAAAATCTTAAAAAAAAAAGTTAAAATCTGGGGGCATCTAGCTGGCCCGCACTCTTTTGATCTCGGGGTCAAGAGTTTGAGCCCCACATTGGGTAGAGATTACTTAAGAATAAAATCTTTTAAAAGAATGTTAAAAATCACAAAAGGCCAAATTATGTATATTATAGTACAGAATTTTGAGAGTATAAAAGTTGGTGGGGTTTTCTTTTGGAGAGTATACAAGTTTTCTTTTGTTTTTTTTTTTTTTTTTAATTTATTTATTTGACAGAGAGATGACAAGTAGGCAGAGAGGTAGGCAGAGAAGCAGGCTCCCTGCTGAGCAGAGAGCTGGGTGTGGGGCTCGTTCCCTGGACCCTGGGATCATGACCTGAGCCGAAGGCAGAGGCTTTTTTTTTTTTTAAGATTTTATTTATTTATTTGACAGACAGAGATCACAAGTAGGCAGAGAGGCAGGCAGAGAGAGAGAGGAGGAAGCAGGCTCCCTGCTGAGCAGAGAGCCCGATGTGGGGCTCAATCCCAGGACCCTGGAATCATTACCTGAGCCGAAGGCAGAGGCTTTAACCCACTGAGCCACCTGGGCGCCCCGAGTATACAAGTTTTTAATATTGATTAATCATGGTCCTCCAGTTTGACCAACTTTTAACTCATAAATCTCATCCCATTTGTAAATTCTGTGTTAAATATATGGAAAGTTTAAACAACTTCAGTTTAAATAGATTCAAACCACCACCCACCCCCAACAACAAAAAGATGAAACTTCCAATTTCATACTGTAAAAGTTATAATACCTGCTCATATTTAAGCTATAATATCACAATAGCTGTATTGTGCATTTTTTAAATTTTTTTTAAGATTTTATTTATTTATTAGTCAGAAAGAGAGAGAGAGAGAGAGAGCGAGCACAGGCAGACAGAGAGGCAGGCAGAGGCAGAGGGAGAAGCAGGCTCCCTGCCGAGCAAGGAGCCCCATGTGGGACTCCATCCCAGAACGCTGGGATCATGACCTGAGCCGAAGGCAGCCGCTTAACCAACTGAGCCACCCAGGCGTCCCCATTTTTTGATATTTAGAACATGCCATTCTAGTAAATAGAATGAAGGTTTTACGAAGAATTAGCTCTTAGGCTAGCATCCGTCATTTAGTGTACAAAGTTCAGCAGGTACAGCCTCCCTTTGTACTTCTCTACCCTCTTTATGGATTAGGAAAGTAAAAATAGCTCATAAATTGCATAAACTCTATAGTTCTTATAATCTTTTCGCATGCACTGTATTCTGTCACCTTATACACTGTTGAAAAGTTATCCCATTGCTGATGACTGAAAGCTTATCAAGTCCCGTGTGCCATACAAAGTGTTTTCCATCCATCACCTCATTTTTCCTTCCCAAGAATCCAGTGAGCTAAGCACCATTCATCTCAGCACCTGGGAAGAAGATCCCGAAAAGGGTCAGGTGTGCATGGTTTTGATGGGAAGTAAGACACACCGGTGAAGAGAAGAGGGAGGAAATGTGATTAGGAGAGGGAGCCCTGGGACCAGGACGTCCTGACAAAGTCTCCGCCAGCTCCAGGCAGAGATTACCCATTCAAGGAATCTCACATTTTACAGAAATGGCCAGGCTCTTGTAGTGCCTCCCATGTTCATTGGCCAAGGGCTGGGCCAAGAGCAGTGTGACCTTGGCTGGCGTCCTGCTCAGTCTTTGACTGGTGGTTGCCACAAGAAGACCATGACCTTGGCTTACAAGATAAGGCCGACCCTATATTCTGCTAACTATACTCCTTGCAGCTGGGCTGCGAATTCTTTCTGGAAGGGGGACCTTTCCAGGAGTTGGACATCTCTGCAGTGGCCACAGCTACACCATGGATGTTCCCTTTATAAGAGAGGAAGTTGAAGCTCAGAAGGGCAAAGTTAACTTGCCCAGGTTCACAGAGGAGGAAATAGAGATTTAATTCCACATCTCTGGGCTGTAAGAGTCCTCTTCCTCAGCCTTTAAAAATTGTTTAAGTTCAGGGGCCCCTTACTGGCTCGGTTGGAAGAACATGCGACTCTTGATCTCAGGGTTGTGAGTCGAGCCCCACATTAGGCATAGAGATTACTTAATAAGACAAACATTTACATAAATTTAAAAAATAAAAATTTCTAAGTTAATGCCTTCAAAAAGATTGTTGTTTGAACTTTTTATTATGGACATTTTCTTTTCTTTTTTAAAAAGATTTTATTTATTTATTTGAGAGAGATCACAAGTAGGCAGAGAGGCAGGCAGAGAGAGGGGGAAGCAGGTTTCCTGCTGAGCAGAGAGCCCAATGAGGGGCTCCATGCGGGGCTTGATGCGGGGCTTGATCCCAGGACCCTGGGATCATGACCTGAGCCAAAAGCAGAGGCTTTAACCCACTGAGCCACCCAGGCACCCTGTTATGGACATTTTCAAACCTACTTACACTGAGTAATATCATGAGCCTTACGGACTTACCATCCAGCTTGAAGGTCATCAGTGTGTTGCTGTTCTTCTCTCATCTTTTCAGCCCCACCAGGTTTATTTGGAGCCCCTGGTTTTCTCCACCACGTCTTGTAATGCTAGCCTGCTGCCTCGCTTTTCTAATGTATCTTTTACCATTTATTAATTTATTTTTAGAGGAAGAGGGCGGAGGGGGAGGAGCAGAGGGAGAGGGAGAGAAAGAACCTTAAGCAGGCTCCATGCCCGGTGTGGGGCCGACCCTGAGATCATGCATGACCTGAGCCGAGATGAAGAGTCTGATACGTTCAACTGATCGAACTACTCAGGGCTAACTCACTTTTCTGAGGAATCAGGCAGAGAACCAGAATTCTTCTGCCCATCTCTTTAAAATGTGAAGACAGGAGAGAACCCCATTGTTAAGTGCCCAGAATAGTTTTATCCATCGATTTATTTATTTATTAAAGATTTTATTTATTTATTTGACAGACAGAGATCACAAGCAGGCAGAGAGGCAGGCAGAGAGAGAGGAGGAAGCAGGCTCCCCGCTGAGCAGAGAGCCCGATGCAGGGCTCGATCCCAGGACCCTGGGATCATGACCTGAGCCGAAGGCAGAGGCTCAACCCATTGAGGCACCGAGGCACCCCTAGTTTTCTCCATTTAATCAAGGAGTCTCGGAGCAGTGAAGCTACTTACCAGACTCCATCAAACCACGAATGCTCGCACTCGTGCTACAGGTTTGCGTTGGTTGTATTTTTTGTTTTGTTTTGTTTTTTGTTTGTTTGTTTTTTCCCAATACCAGACAAGCGTAGTTGGAAAACTGCATCTTCTGTATTCATAGCTTGCAAGCCCTTTTCTACTCACTCATACTTCTCCACTAGTGACACGGGTTTGGCTCTCTACACCCTTTGCTGTTACTCATATTGAGAAGCATTGAGAACCAGTGACCCCCTGGGCTGAGCACTGCAGCCGCAGCGGAAACTGTTATGAATGAAGCATATATTCCAGCAGGTGTCTTGTGTGTGTCTAGTGGTTCCTTCATTTTCTCAAATCCAAAGTTAATTTTTTCTTCCTTTCTAGTTTAAAGAAATTAACTTGTAAAAGTATTAAGAGTAAGGTCAAGTTTCTGATTTCGTTGTGTCCCAAAAGTATGTCTTGCTGTAAAGTATTTTTATTATTGTTGAAAAGCATTTCTTTTTTTATTAAATTGGGAAAGAATGAAGAGGTTCTAGAAATTGACCATTTGGGAGGGCTCTGGCAGTCCCATGCCGGACCTTCAAAGTTTTGGTTCTTGGGGACTAAGAAAACAAAAACATCTCCCCTGCTACCTACAGCAAAAGAAAACGTGGCACCTTTAAAGGGATCTAGTCCCTTTATATTTTGTTTGCACAATCAAAACTGAGAGCGGGTTCCTGAAATGCATTAAAATATCCAACAGGTTCTTGGGAGAGATGGTGTGAGCGTTGCCAGGTGAGAGAGAAGGCACAGCAGGGCGCAGCTTGGGCTGTGCTCCTTGCCTAACCTAACACTTAGGAGCGTTGGGCAAGCCCTCACATTTCTGTTCCTTGGTTTCCCCACCAGTAAAGTGGTATGATGATGTTTGCTTCCTCTTCACGAGAAATCAGAAAGGTGAGTGTTTGTTTGTAAAGTGCTTTGAGATGGTTCAATGAGAGGTGATGGGTAAATCCGAATTAATGTAATCAAGGGGAGGAAAAAAGCCCTGTTCCTTGAAAACCAATTGCAGAATTCTGCTGCAGTCAGGACTCGTGAAAAATGAGCAATTCATTGTCCTAGCCTTCTGGTTTTCACAGTAAAGTCTTTGTCCTTCGATTTAAAATTCTTTTTACATGTTAACAATAAAATAATAGTAGGAAAATGCCTGGAAATCGTTGCTTTGGAAAGGAAGTCTGGATTTCAGGCGACCATGCTCGGTTATCTCTTTTCTTTAAAAAATTTTTTAGTATAAAATGCACTTCAGGGGGACGTGAGTGACTCATTCGGTGAAGCATCTCCCTTCAGCTTGGGTCATGATCCTGGGGTCCTTGGATCCAGCCCCGAGTCAGGCTCCCTGCTCAGCGGGGAGTCTGCTTCTCCCTCTCCTCTCCCTCTGCTCCTTCTCCCACTTGCGCTCTCCCTCTCTCTCTCAGGTAAATAAATAAAATATTTTTTTAAAATAAATGCATTCCAGGGACGCCTGGGTGGCTCAGTTGGTTAAGCGGCTGCCTTCAGCTCAGGTCATGATCCCAGCATCCTGGGATCGAGTCCCACATCGGGCTCCTTGCTCGGCAGGGAGCCTGCTTCTCCCTCTGCCTCTGCCTGCCTCTCTGTTTGCCTGTGCTCACTCTCTCTCTCTCTCTCTAACAAATAAATAAATAAAATCTTTAAAATAAATGCATTCCAAAACGCTGACCATACCGGTATTTAGCAATATACTTGGGTCTACTAAGATATAATTTTAATGTTACCTCTCCAGGGGAAGTAGTTTTGTTTGGCTATTATTACCACATTTTTAAAAAGTTTTTCTATGATTGGGACCCTTGGGTGGCACAGTGTTTTGGGCATCTGACTCTTGGTTTTGGCTCTAGTTGTGATCTGTGGGTGGTGGGATCAAGTCCCGCATCTCTTCGTCTTTCTTCTCCCTCTGCCCCTCCTGCTCATGCTCTTTCTCTCTCAAATAAATAAATAAATGTTTAAAAAAAATCATAAAAGATAAAGTTATTCTGTCAGATCACAAGAAAAAATTGTAACTGTGTATGGTAACTAGACTGGTGATCATTTCACAATACATACAAACATAGAATCATTACGTTGTACATCTAAAACTAATAATGCTACATGTCAGTTCTATCTCAATTTCTAAAAAAATTATACTGAAGTCACATTATGGTCCCCCCCAAAAGCTGGATGTTTGCTGCTTGAGACCACAATCTGATGAATTATTCTACATATTGGCTTAGTTTGAGATTGACTTCTACTTAGCAAAGAAAACTAAGAAGCTTAAAAATATCTGTCCTACGCCTGGGTGGCCCAGTTGGTTAAGCGGCTGCCTTCGGCTCAGGCCATGATCCCAGCGTCCTGGGATCGAGTCCCACATTCGGCTCCTTGCTCGGCAGGGGGCCTGCTTCTCCCTCTGCCTCTACCTGCCTCTCTGTCTGCCTGTGCTCGCTCCTGCGCTCTCTCTCTATCTGACAAATAAATAAATAAAATCTTTAAAAAAAAATATCTGTCCTGGGATGGATATGTATGGAAATGCCTGGCAGTGTTTGGGCAAAGAAATTTGGATTTTATGAGTGTGTTTGTACATATAAATTTAGTTTTTCACTGTGACTTTAAATTTTTAGATTTAAATTTACTTAGCCTTAAAAGTAGGTTATCTAGTATTATTTGCTCTAGTTCTGTGAAACGTGTTGGTATTTTGATAGGGATCGCATTAAATCTGTAGGTTGCTTTGGGTAGTAATGCACATTTAAACAATATGTGTCTCTACCAAAATAAAGTGTTTGTATGGTGAAGGAAACCATCCACAAAACAGAAGGACAACCTACTGAATGAGAGAAGATATTTGCAAATGATATATGTGATAAGGGATTATTATCCAAAACACATAAAGAACTTGTATAACCCAGCACCAAAAAACCCCACAAATAATCCAATTAAAAATGGGCAGAGACCTGAACATTTTTCCAAAGAAGACATCCAGGTGGCCCACAGACACATGAAAAGATACTCAACGTCACTCGTTACCAGAGAAATGGAAATCAAAACCACACAGAGATATTACCTTGCACCTTTTTGGTTAAAACCAAAAAGACAAGAAAGAACATATGTTGTGAGGATGTAGAGAGAAAGGAGCCCTTGTTCCCTGTTGATGGGAATGAAAATTGGTGTAGCCACCATGGAAAACCACATGGAGGCTTTTCAGAAAACTAGAAATTGAATTACCATATGATTCAGCGATTCCACTAATGGGTTTTACCCAAAGAAAACAAAAACTCTGAGTGGGTTCCACACCCAACACGGGGCTTGAACTTATGACCCTGAGATGGAGTTACCTGCTCTACTGACTGAGCCAGCCAGCTGCACCGAAGACAAAAACTCTAATTTGAAAAGATCCATGCACCCCTGTGTTTGTGGCATTATTTGCCACAGCCAAATATGGAAGCTGCCCGAGCATCTACCCGCAGATGAGTGGATAAAGAAGAGTTGATACGTATGTAATGGCATATGACTTGGCCATAAAAAAGAATAAGATCTTGCCATTGCAAGAACATGGATGGACCTCCTAGAGGGTAAAATGCTAAGTGAAATAAGTCAGAGGAAGAGATACCATTTGATTTCATTCATATGTGGAAGTTAAGAAACAAAACAAAGAAAAAAAAAGAGGCAATAAAACAGAATCTTAAATACAGAGAACAAACTGATGGTTGCCAGAGGGGAGGGAGTGGAGAGATGAGTGAAATAGATAAAGGGAATTAAGAGTACACTTATCCTGACAAGCACTGAGTAATGTATACAGATTATTGAATCATTATAATAAATACCTGAAACTAATATAATGCTGTATGTTAATTGTACTTAAAAAAAGATTTCTCATTTGTACAGTGAGGATTTAATCATTAAATAATGTTCCATTAAAAAAAAAAAGGTTGTCTACTTGTGTTGTTCAGTTTTCAAAAGATACTAAGGTGTACATGGAGAGTTTCATCCTAGGATAGATTTAATTCTTTTTTTTTTCTGAGATTTTATTTATTTATTAGAGAGCGAGCATGAGCAGGGGGAAGAGCAGAAGAAGAGGGAGAGGCAGGCTCCTCACTGAGCCAGGAGCGGGACTCTGGGCTTTAGCCCAGGACCCGGAGACCATGACCTGAGCTGAAAGGAGACGCTTAACCAGCTGAGCCACCCAGGTGCCCCAGACAGATTTAATTCTAGATTCCTGTGATTGTTTTTGGTAGGAAGATTGGTGATACTGGTGGCAAATAATTACGACTTCAGTATGTAAAAGAAGAAACAAAAAAAATTATAAAAATCATGTCAGATGATACAGATATGATGTGTATGATTGAGACGTCCGTATTTTGTCCACAGTGCCCATTTTTTTGAGAACCTTCTAGCTGCCAAGACATGGTTCTGGTCCTCAAGTAGCTTATAATCCAGTAGGGGTGTAGAAATACAGACGAATCACAGTACAGTGTGACAAAGACCAAGGTGGGGTCACTCCATGGGAATATGTATGCAGAAATATAACTCAGCTGAGAAGTGGCATCCGTGTGGAATCCCGTAGGATGAGCTAATTACACAGGCAAAGTAGGACTGGCGAGTAGGGGGAGGCAGGAGGGGTCAGGTTGGGAAGGCCATCCAAAGCCTTGCAGGAACTGGGAGTAAATGGTATGTCCAAAAGGTCCGTACCTATATGAGGACATGGGACCGAGGAGTGAGCAGAGCACATCAAGAGGAGCCTAAAAAGGTAGACGGAGAGGTTAACAACTATGTGAGCCCTGTGGCTTGGCCTTGAGGGCACACAGCTGGCCTCGAAGGGAGGAAAGCAGGTAGCCACATGGTCTCCTTCCTGCAGGGTGGGGGTTGGACAGAAGCTAATTGCTGGAGGCCTTGCTAGGTTGGTGGCCTGATTGGGTTCATTGCATGGGTTGGAGTACAGAGCAGGCCCTAGTACTATTTTTATATGGGTGGAATTAGGTTAGAATGAATTGCTAGGGGGCCTTGGATGCCTAAAGAAGATTGAGCAGGGTGCGTCTGGAGTGGCGAGCCAGGGAATTGGGAGGATGAGGTCAATTCACCGCTTTGGCCTGTGGGTTAAATGGTATGTCAGCCTCAGGTCTTTCCGTCCCTCAGTTGGGCACAAAACCAAAGCCTATAGTCACTTCTTTCTGGTCCTCTCTCTGATTCTGCTCCGATGGCACAACCACGGCCGGGTTTGGCCAGGGGCCTCTACTTTAACTTTATTAAGCTAACGGATTTGGGATTTTCAATATGCCTGGAGGTGACTCCCGCTCCCCAAATTCCCAAGACTGACGGATAAACTGAAATGCACATTTTAAATGTATAATGAGAAGTGTATCCATAAAGGGATGAGGTGTTCGGATTTGTCGATCTGCGTGTTTTCTCCCTGTAGGCTACTCTATGTGGAAAGCTAAATCTATACCAAGTTTCTTGGAGAGCATTAAAGCAAAATAGATTTGGATGAATTTCATGTCTCATAACAGCAAGTTATGGAAGCCTCAGGCCTCTGTCTCTTCTGGAGGGATAGATTTGCATTAAGAATCGAGTAATCTGTTTCACACATGCTATATAAATGATTCCTTTTTCTTTATTCTTTCTTTAGACAGTCTACAGGGTATTTAATTATGTTCAGACCTTTTTAATTAGAATCTCTGTTCAATCTTCCATCCCTGAGATTACATTCAAGGACCCAGATCTGATATTGGGTCTTCATCAATTTCTAACTTTATAGCATTTCCCAAACTGGCAAGTCTGAGCATCTGTCATCTGAAAAGCTCTCCTAGGTCATTCTGATGTGACTCAGCGAGCGCTGTCTCACACTTTGATTCCTTCTCGTGCATTCTTGGTTTCTGCTCGTTTTAATTCTTTATAAGAAATGTAAGATGTAGCCACATTTTGGAGCTCCTTATCCCATCAGCCACTGACAAACATAAACCATTCTAAGATTCTCTTTGTATTCTGTGGTTCTCTGGTTGTGATTGACTCCGGTGCTGCTAAATCATCATGAATTCATTCAACAAATAGTATTGAGCACTTACCAGAGGCCAGACATTATTCTGGGTAAAGGGAAAATGGCAGTGGGCCAAAAAGTAAAAAATATTGCCCTTCTATGTGATCTTTCTATATATAACTCTATTTTTTTCAAGATTTTATTTTTAAGTAATCTCTACACCCGATGTGGGGCTTGAACTCAAAACCCAATATCAAAAGTCTTCTTGCTCGGGGCGTCTGGGTGGCTCAGTGGGTTAAGCCTCTGCCTTTGGCTTAGGTCATGATTGAGCCCTGCATCAGGCTCTTTGCTCAACAGGGAGCCTGCTTCTCCCTCTCTCTCTGCCTGCCTCTCTGCCTACTTGTGATTTCTCCTTCTGTCAAATAAATAAATAAATAAAATCTTTAAAAAAAAAGAACATGTGGAATGAGAGGGGCACCTGGGTGGCTCATTCAGTAAGCATCTGCCTTTTGCTCAGGTCATGATCCTGAAGTCCTGGAATGGAGCTCCATGTCGGGCTCCCTGCTCAGTGGGAAGTCTGCTTCTCCCTCTCCCTCTCCCCCTCACTCATGCTTTCTCTCAAATGAATAAATAAAATCTTTTTTTTTTTTTTAAGAACGTGTGGAATGGGCGATATTGTGGCAATCTTTGCAAAGCAGACTCTGACACCATTCAAAGTCGATCTCCCCCCCACCAAAAGCCGATTTATTTGATGATCCAGTATTACCAATTTTAAATCATCTCTGAGAAACAGAAAGAGGAAAATGAAACAGGATCAGGTACAACAGAGATCTCCATCAACAAGGTGTGAATAGAATAATCCTGAACGTTCCCTACTCATCTCCCAATGTCAGAACAAGAGTGCAGGCAGCCCTAAGAGGGGTAGAATCTACCCTAGTAGACCGTCTCCAAAACCCTATTAAAATGATGCATGTGTGACATTCACTTCTCTGATCATTACCAAAAACAGAATGCCCATCACTGGCCGTTTGTTTTTATTTTGCTCATTTTTGAAATGGTGCACTAGCTTTACTTCTAAGCACGTCAAAGCTTCAAGATCTGTTTATGGTGCTCTTCTAACAATTTACAAAACCAATCAACTCTTAATCGCCTGTACTCCTCTCTCTATAAAACAAGTCCCACATAATGATTCTCAGGAAGGTAAACAGCTCAGGAAACAGAATAGCCGCTGTCCAAAAGGGTAGCATATCATGACAGTTTTGCTATGTGACAGAGTCCTGAAGTTAAATAAGAGTGCGTGGAGAGAAGCACCTTTCTGGCTCGCTCAGAGGAGCACGCGACTCTTGATCTCCGGTCATGAGTTCAAGCCCCACATTTGGCATAGAGATTACTAAAAAATAATAACAATAATAAACTTAGTGCTTGCAGGAATATCACTGTAACAAGAGCTCAGAATTTTACCATTTTAATTCTAGCTTTTCTGATTACCCAAACGTATATTGGGCAATCCGACCCCAAAAGACCCAAATAGCCTGGACCTGTTCCCGGAGCTCCAAATGCATGTATTTAACTATCGACTTGGCATTAAATATACTTTAATAGCTAATAGGCAACTTGCAAAGACGTCCAGCATGATACTCTTCTTCTCCTCCCCATCAGCCCTAATCCTTCAGTTCCCAGTATGTTACACCCTTATTTTTCTCCATAGCATTTATGGTGATCACATATATTATATAGAGAGGGGGGCCTCCCTGGTTCAGTTGGTAGAGCATGAGGCTCTTTTTTTTTTTTTTTAAGATTTTTTTTTTTTATTTGACAGAGGGAGAAATCACAAGTAGGCAGAGAGGGAGGCAGAGAGAGAGGGGAAGCAGGCTCCCTGTTGAGCAGAGAACCTGATGCGGGGCTCGATCCCAGGACCCCGAGATCATGACCTGAGCCAAAGGCAGAGGCTTAACCCACTGAGCCACCCGGGCGCCCTTCCACATGTTCTTAGAATGTGACTGCTTCTGTTCAGAGGAAAGAGAGGGCTTACGTCCCCTCCTCTTGAACCTTGGCAGGTCTTTGGACTGCCTTGACCAACAGGGTATGGCGAAAGGGACGCCCTGTGATTTTCATGGCAAGATCACAAATATGGTGTCCACTTTCGCCTTGTTTCTTTTGGGATCTTACTCTTAGAACCCAGGACCACCTTGTTAGGAAGCCCACACAGTCCACATTGTATGAAGAAGCCAGCTGTAGAGGTTCCAGCTGACAGCCCAGTTGAAGTCTCAGCCGATAGTGAGAATCAGCTGCCGGCCATATGAGTGAAAGGCTTCCAGATGATTCTAGCCCTCTGCCATAGAGTCCCCACAGCCTTTCAAGCTTTTTCACTTGGGGCCCCAGCCATGGAGGAACAGAGATAAGATGCCCGGTCAGACTGCTGACCCATAGTAAAATAGTTGTTTCCCACTAAGTTTCAGGGGTGATATTTACCAATAATAACTAGAACAATGGCTTTGGATGTCATTGTAGATGATAGTAACACTGCCTCTCTATTTATTCAACAGCAGGACTACCATGTATTCTGTTATTCTACCCTAAAGAGAAAAATAAGATCACTTCCTTTTGGAAGAAATCCCTCAGAATATGAAGCTGAAAAGTGGAAGAATGTTAATAAAAAACATTAAGGGGACGCCTGGGTGGCTCAGTTGGTTAAGCGGCTGCCTTCGGCTCAGGTCATGATCCCAGCGTCCTGGATCGAGTCCCACATCGGGCTCCTTGCTTGGCGGGGAGCCTGCTTCTCCCTCTGCCTCTCTGCCTGTGCTCACTCTCTCTCTCTAACTAATAAATAAATAAAAAATCTTAAAAAAAAATAAAAAACATTGAGGATAAGTTTTTATACTTATTTTCTCTGAAGGTGATGGAATGGGAGACTGAAAAGCTCTGACATGAAGACTTATGGGGAGAAAGAAATTCCTTCAGTAGCTTGTTCCAAGGGTCTCGTCACAAGATTGTGCACTTTGACTACAATGATTGTGTCATTTTTGATAAAAAATCACATTTTGTACTTTGTGGTCAAAGCCATCCACCTGCAGAAGAGGACGCCTCATTGCGATTCCCTTTTGTAAGAAATCATTTTGCCAGGGCACCTGGGTGGCTCAGTGGGTTAAAGCCTCTGCCTTCAGCTCAGGTCATGATCTCAGGGTCCTGGGATCGAGCCCCACATCAGGCCCTCTGATCAGCAGGGAGCTTCCCCCTCTCTCTCTGCCTGCCTCTCTGCTTATGATTTCTCCCTCTGTCAAATAAATAAATAAAATCTTAAAAATAAAAAGAAATGGGGCGCCTGGGTGGCTCAGTGGGTTAAGCTTCTGCCTTCGGCTCAGGTTATGATCTCAGGGTCCTGGGATCAAGCCCTGCATCGGGCTCTCTGCTCGGCGGGAAGCCTGCTTCCCCTTTCTCTCTGCCTGCCTCTCTGCCTACTTGTGATCTCTCTCTCTGTCAAATAAATAAATAAAATCTTTTTAAAAATTAAAATAAAAAGAAATTATTTTGCCAGTTTTTCTCCTCCGAATCCATCTCCTCTTTGAGATGGAAGCCATGCTGATCCACTTCGGAAGGGTCGTTTGAGGAATATCCAATAATTGCGAGTTTTTCCATGTTCTGGAGGCAGTGAATCTGCTAGACAGACTAAAGTAAACATACGAATCTAGTTCTGTCTGTGCTATTCATTCACTCTGTGTCTTCACTCTCTGAGTGAGGGACTTGGGCTAGATAGTCTCTAACGGGTGCTTATTTAAAAATTGCTCTATTTGGGGCGCCTGGGTGACTCAGTGGGTTGAAGCCTCTGCCTTCGGCTCGGGTCATGATCCCAGGGTCCTGGGATCAAGCCCCGCATCAGGCTCTCTGCTCAGCGGGAAGCCTGCCTCCCCCTCTCTCTCTGCCTGCCTCTCTGCCTACTTGTGATCTCTGCCTGTCAAATAAATAAATAAAATCTTTAAAAAAAAAATCGCTCTGGGACGCCTGGGTGGCTCAGTTGGTTAAGCAGCTGCCTTCGGCTCAGGTCATGATCCCAGCGTCCTGGGATCGAGTCCCACATCGGGCTCCTTGCTCGGCAGGGAGTCTGCTTCTCCCTCTGCCTGCCTCTCTGTCTGCCTGTGCTCATTCGCTCTCTCTCCCTCTCTCTCTGACAAATAAATAAATAAAATCTTTAAAAAAATAAAAAAAAAATCGCTCTATTTTATTTTCACGAGACTTCTACAGCTCAGTCAGTATGCCCTGTTGTTCGAGAGTTCTGGTCTGGAGCCAGACTGCTTGGTCCGTAGCCTGATCCTAACTAGCTGAGTAATTCTGGGCCTGTCATCTAACCTCAATTCCTTCATCTGTGAAATGGGGATAATCGTAGCGCCTGCTTTCTAAGTTCAATGAGAATATCGAGTGAGCTAATGAATAGTTTTGAGCAGTAAATGTCTGACACAATAAGCTGTATGAGCATTGGCCGTCATTAGTCACCTTTATGTGCTGCTGGTCCTGATGATACTTCATTCATGTCTTGAATCTCACGTCCAAAAGAAACTGAAGGGCTGTTTCCTAGGGGTGTAGAAGTGATCCATGAATTGGGTATAAACTAGTCTGTGCGACCTCATGTCCCTTCAGCTCAAGGGTGGAAAGGTAACCTGAGTTTCAGGATCGATTGACGCTGAGAAAGTCGTCCTAGGAGTGTGAGTCCTAATGCGTCGTAAGCCAGGAACGCATCAATGTCAATTACGGTAGAGTAGCTACTTCCAAGGCTAGAAGCTCTATTGGGAGATTTTATGTATATTTCCCACACTGTAGCTCAAAGAAATGCTAATAATGTTGATAGGAGGCTTGTAAAAGATTCAACAGTTCCAAAAGTGACACATAAATAGAAACACTGGACACATTCCTTGAGTTGTCAGGCACTCTGTACGGGGATGAGTGTCTTGGGTGTGACACCATAGGCAAAAATATCAGGGACTGTTTTTGCTCAACAAGAGCTGTTTTGGCCGAGAAACCCGAATGGCTTGTTGTATGATTTATTTGCCACTTTGGTAGATCAGCAAATAAGGGAGGTAAATAACGCCATTCCAGAAAGACTTTCCGCGGTCAGATGCTTCATTTCTAGATAAAAATATTCAACAAGCTAATGGAGAAGAAGGCCAGCTGATGGCTTCTTGCTTCTTCGCTTTCTGGATTTCTTTGGCTGTGAAGCCCCAGTAATTGTCTGAGTCAGAGGGGAAGAAAGCTCTCACGAGGAGTTGGAAGCAGTTGGCTGAGACAGAACACATTTCTGATGAACCCCAAGCAGATCTAGAGTTTACCTTTCATTATTTGAAAAAGATTGGAACCTCTAATAAAGCCGGTTGCAGAAATGTCAGTTGTGTTCCGTCAGGTTATCACCAATATGTGGGGAATCTATAAAAAGGATCTGTTTGTTTCAAAACGGGTGGTGGTTGCTTGAGGGACAGACCCCGCCCAGATCACATGGCTGGAGTGTGCAGGGTGGGGGGGGGCGGACTGTTCGATGATTGCGGAGGTAGGCCGTGCTGATGACACTTACCTAGATTTCTCAGTGTGGCAGAAACCAGGGTCTCTCAAAGGGAGAATGGAGGATGCAATCATATGCTCTATTTACTTGGTAGTCTTTGAACTGTGGGCCAACCCTTAGGGATCCGGCAACCTCACAGAGAGTGAAGATAAAGAAAGCAAAGGAGAAAAGACAGAGCCTGGGGGAATGTAGGATTTGCAAATATGGATGAAAGGCTGAGTTCAGGGAAATTGGGTAAAATGCTCAATGCCCAGAATTAAAAAAAAAAAAAAAAAAGACCCATCCTTTGGATACTGTAGGCAGCTCCAAGGGTGCTGTGGGGAGAACACTTAGGAACCTGGATTGCCTAATACGGATGGAATGGGTGAGCCTCAGACCTGAGTGCAGACCTAACAAGGCCCGAGCGCCCCAGAGTTACAGCTAAATTTAGACAAGCCCTAGCACACTGTCTCTTCCAGCCGGTCATGGTTTCTCATCCTTCAGGCTAGACAGCCTGCTTGAGCCTCTGCTCCTACTTCGTTGTCCTAGCTTTGCCCTCTCCGCCAGGGAAAGCGCCTGCCCCAGGTAGCTCCCTGGCCCTTCTTCCCCTCCTCTGCTAGCCCTACGTTGCAGACAGTTTTGTTTCAGTAACATCCTTCAAGTTACACACGGAAATGAACGCTGACAGTTCAGCATGCTGGAAGTCTCTGTTAAAGATGCAAAATTGGGGAAAAGTGGTGACCTCGAAAGCATGACGTATTTCTTGATTCTTCGTGTATTTTTGAATGAACAGCTGTGCTTGTGGTACATGTTTCCCCCAGTGACCCCTTCCCTGCCCTGGAGGCAGCCAAGCTTACTAGTTTCTTGTGAATTCTTCCAGGGAGCTCTCACGTGTTTGTAAATAAAAGCCCCTCTCTTTACCATTCACACCTTTGGTCCCTTCCTTTGGATCACTTGCACTGTCTTGGGGTTCTCTTTTCCTTTAGCTGCCTCCTTCTTCTTGATGTAACTGTTAATCTTTATTATTATTATTATTATTATTATTTTTTTTTTTTTTTAAGTAAGCCCTAGACCCAAAGCGGGGCTTGAACTCATGATCCCGAGGCCAGGAGTCACATGCTATACTGACTGAGCCAGCCAGTATCAGCTGACTCTGAGCCTGACCCAAAAGTATCAATTCTTTTTTTTTTAAATCTCTCTTTCTCTCTCTCTTTTTAAAAATATATATATTTTTAAATTTATTTATTTGACAGAGAGAGAGAGATCACAAGTAGGCAGAGAGGCAGGCAGAGAGAGAGGGGGAAGCAGGTTCCCCACTGAGCAGAGAGCCCGATGTGGGGCTCAATCCCAGGACCCCGAGATCATGCCCTGAGCCAAAGGCAGTGGCTTAACCCACTGAGCCACCCAGGTGCCCCACTCTCTCTCTTTTTAAAGAAGATTTATTTATTTGAGAGAGAGAGAGAGAGAGACTGAAAGCATGTGCATGGCAGGTGGCAGGGTGGGGAAGAAGGGGCAAGAGGGAGAAAGAATCCTCAAGCAGATGCTGGGCTGAGCAGGGAGCCTGATGCAGGACTCGATCCCAGGACCCCGAGACCGTGACACCAGCCAAGACCAAGAGTTGGCTGCCCAACCAACTGAGTCACCCAGGTGCCCCCAAAGTATTATGGATATACTGAAACTTACTGTGGTCATTTAGATCATTTTCAATATATTTCCTTATTAAAAGTAGTACAGATTAGGGGCGCATGGGTGGCTCAGTTGGTTAAGCATCTGACTTAGGCTCATGACTAAGCTCATGATCTGAGGGTCCTGGGGTCGAGCCCTACGTGGGACTTCCTGCTCTGTTGGAAGACTGCTTCTCTCCCTCTCCCTCTGCCCCTCCCTCCGCTCGCACTCACTCTCTCAAATAAATAAATAAAGTCTTTTTTAAAAAATAGCACAGATTAATAGTCTGATGTGCTGTTTTGCCTCTGTGTTTGGCAGACGGACACCAGGAACTTGGATAGGCCAGACCACCCTCCAAAGAGGCCCGAAACAGCCCGGGGCTCTCTCTGGCAGATTTGTTAGAGTCCCCTGGTCCTCCATCCTCCTGGACAGTGTGTGGCCAACCGTTTGGCTAATCAGTGGCTAAAAATGTGATGTTTAGATGTTGTTTTAATTTTCCTGCATCTTTTCAAAGTTTAAGAACCATCTTCTTCTCTGTCATCTGTTCTAGTCTATTCAACTTTCCATTTAGGTGGTGATGAGCAGGATGCAACTGTGGTTTAACAAGTGAGCCCATGGCTAAGAGGCTAAGGCAGAATGACCTCATCTTAGGTACAGCAGAAAAGAGAGGCTAGATTAAATCTAATCTCCAAAACAAGCAGATTTAGATAAGAGTTTCTCTCTCTCTCTCTCTTTCTCAAGTTCATTTACTTTTATTTATTTAAATCATCTCTACACCCAGTGTATTGTGTGAACTCACAACTCCAAGATCAAGAGTTGCATGCTCCCTTGACTGAGCCAACCAAGCACCCCAAGAGCTTGTCTCTTCTTTTTTTTTTAAGAAAAGATTTTACTTATTTATTGGACAGAGACATAGCGAGAGAGGGAACACAAGCAAGGGAAGCAGGAGAGGGAGAAGCAGGCTTCCCGCCGAGTGGGGAGCCCAATACGGGGCTCCATCCCAAGGACCTTGGGGTCATGACCTGAGCCAAAGGCAGATGCTTAATGACTGAGCCCCCCAGGCACCTTGAGCTTGTCTCTTTTATCACTATACCATTCACCACTTAGACTGACTACCGTACCTGTGTCCTTTTTTGTCATACCATTACTGAAAAAAAAAAATCTCCTAAGACAGTATTTGTAACTATAACTTGGTATACCATAGCAGTTGTATTTCTAAACATTGAGTTTACTCTTGCTATAAAAAACAAGATGTGGCTATTGGACATTTTTTTTTAAAGATTTTATTTATTTATTTGACAGAGATCACAAGTAGGCAGAGAGGGGAGGGGAGAAGCGCCTGCCGAGCAGAGAGCCCGATGCGGGACTTGATCCTAGGACCCTGGGATCATGACCTGAGCCGAAGGCAACAGCTTAACCCACTGAGCCACCCAGGCATCCCGCTATTAGACATTTTTATTCTTTTTTTTATTTTATTTTTATTTTATTTTAAATTTTATTTATTTGTCAGAGAGAGTGAGCACAGGCAGATAGAGTGGCAGGCAGAGGGAGAAGCAGGCTCCCTACCGAGCAAGGAGCCCAATGTGGGACTCGATCCCAGGACGCTGGGATCATGACCTGAGTCGAGGGCAGCCGCTTAGCCAACTGAGCCGCCCAGGCATCCTGGACATTTTTATTCTTGAGGATATTAAAACAGAACATGTTGTTCTATGCCTTTAGACCCGAAGCTTTGTAAACTCTTAGTAAATTTGTGCGTTTCCTAGTTATGATTATGTAAAAGATGCCTGGTTAATGTACCAAGCAGTACTCTTTTTTTTTTTTTTTAAGTTTTATTGAGCAATTTATTGAGTGAAAGCAAAGCAATAGTACAAAGCTCCCAAGGAAGGAGGGACCCAAAGGGGTTGCCAGGGAGTTTCTAAGTCTACCATTTTTATGGGCTTGTTGGTGCACTGTTTTAATCTGATTAACCCTCCCTGTGCCTGTCATCCATTCAGGTTTTGGTCTTGTGGGAAAGGGTGGAGGAATCTTTCCAGGGCTGTGTGAAGTCCTTTTAAGGGTGGTTTCCTCTTAGGGTGGGGCCATTGTCCCTGCCTGCCTGCCTGCCTTCCAATTATCCTTGTTATTGACCCCTCTGGAGAGGTAACCCTAACTGTGGTTCCCAAAGAAGGGCAATGACCTATCATAGCTACTTCCTGCTGGTCAGGGATGTTGGATGGGGCAGCAGTCACGGTTCCTCTCGTCCAGATCTATCAGGGGGTCCCCTGCAGGTGTCTGGTTTGGCTTCCACTAGACGCTTCATCTGAACCATCGCCTTTTAGAGTTTGATGACCTTTACTAGTTAGTTGTCTTTAACAACGGTGGATATCCTGGACAAGCCCCCAAAAATGTCTCAGGGTTTTTTTCTCCACTGGTGCCCATGGTTCTTGGTCATACCACTTTGAAGAATGAAGAGGTAGACCAGAGAGTGGTGGGCAGCAAAGCAAAGTTTATTGAGCTATAGCAAAGTGGCAGTATAAAGCTCCCAAGGAGGGAGGGGACTCGAGGGGCTTGCCCCCAAGCAGTACTCTTTTTTTTTTT
>ML098489.1:0-101733 GCA_003697995.1 Taxidea taxus jeffersonii | reverse complement strand
AAAATCTGCACGAACAGGTCAGCGAATCAAACTCTGCACGAATCAAAGTCTGCAGGAACAGGTCAGCGAATCAAAATCTGCACGAATCAAAGTCTGCAGGAACAGGTCAGAGAGTCAAACTCTGCACGAACAGGACAGCGAATCAAACTGTGCACCACCTGGTCAGCGAATCAAAATCACATGCACAGGACAACCACCACAGTCAGCAGGCAACGCTCCTTCCCGACGTGAAGGTACGGCCGCAAACTGGGGGTACAGAGAGTGACGGGAATTTTGGTGGTAACTTCAACTCACAGGGCACCCCGAAACCTCCCAAATCTCCCCTTACCCCATTCCACAATTCTGTTGTCAGATGGAACTCTGGCACCCCAGTATCTCTTCACCACAGGCATGCAGTCACCTGTCCTTATTTCCCCTTGCTGTTCTGCTATGCGCATGTCTTTTTTTGTCTAGAGCTGGTGGGAAGAGAAGTCATCAGTTCACCAAGAGAAACCATGTCTCCCCACGCAGCAGAAGCTGGGCTGGGGTGGGGTGTCTCTGGGCGAACTGGTCTTGCTCTTCTGGGTCACTCCTAAGGGAAGGCCAAGCTGGCACTTGAGCTACAGCAGAGCTCAAACTCCCTGGGCTCTGCTCTCTGTCTCTCTTTCCCTCTCTCTCCCTCTCTGTCCTCCTTTCAGACACAGAATCCCCAATGGGAAGAGAGAAACTCACCCCAGGTGTGAAGCCAGCTGGCTGGAGGGGAGGGTGGCCAGGCGTCAGTGTGAAATGCTAGTGGTGAGCTCCATGGGCGGAAAGACGGGCCAGAGGAGAGAAAAGGAGGGAAGGAGCGACTTAGGCAAAAGGCAAACTGGAGAAAGGCAGAAGGAAATGCATCAGGAATATGGGCAAAGGAAAAAAAAAATAAGGCAAAGGGGACGAGAAATTAATAATCCAACAAGCAGGTTTCCTCTGTGTTATTAATCACACTGCTTCGCCCGAGCTGCAGAGGAACGGGGCGCTGCACATGGGAGCGAGGCGTCTGAACACCATTGGCCGCCTCCGCTCACTCCTATACATCTCAGCCAATCCTCCCAGTGCCTTAAGGTACAGATATATCTGGGCAGCAGTTACAGACCCCTGGAAGATGAAAAATCGTGCTCTGTGGGTAAGGCACTGCTCCGTCCAGTTAATGCACTATAAACTTTATTTGAGCTGACTTCTCATTTGATCCCCCAGTGACGAGGTCAAGGAGCGCAAGCAATTCCACCCCAAATCATGCCATAATCGAATTGCTGCCTATTTCCCGAACCTATAATGAAAAAGGCAACCGAAATAATGCAGGTAATGTTGGCGGCCTCCCTTGCCTGTCGGACATTATTACCTCCGATTGCTTGCCGCCATTTCCATGGTGCTCTAACAATGAATATATTTCACAGCTCACTTGCTCTCCTGTGTGGGTGGTATGGTATAGACACCTACATGATATGAAAGGAAACCTAAAACAATAGGGCTGCTTCTGAGTGCCATGCCTAACAGCCTACCGGTGGGAGAGGCAGTTTTATCAAAGTGCTTCTCACGTGTGCACACAACACAGAAACACACACACACACACACACACATGCACAGCAACCTGGTGGGGTCCAGAGTCACAGATTCTGCCAAAGCCAACTCAATTTCTCTTTGTCTATTTAAGTCCCAGCTTCATAACCTACAGCGTAATAACTGAGAGTGTGATTCCTTTATCACTCAGATGCTCTGGAGGTTTTTATTCTATTTTCTTCCTCGGACTAAAATGGCACAGATTTGGCTTTAGGGACTGGGGATGAGAGAAAATAATGTACGTACACACCCTACCTGGAAATGCCTTTTAAGGGCCCGCTTCTCCTTAGGAAAAGGTTTAATGAAATCAACACTCCCTATTTGCATGCCCTTAGCGTCTAAATCAGGGCCCCATTCTATTTTGCTTCTCAGGAAAGTGCTGACCGCAGCACGATTCAATGGTGCAGATTCAAAGCCTCAGAGGGAGCGACCCAGACCGGGCAGCACAGCCCACTTCGGTGCTATTTGTCTGATGGCCCTTTGGCGAAGCCCATCCCCAGGCCAATGGGAGCGCAGCGTGGGACGTGGCGGGTGGGGGTGTGTGCCTGCATTCTAGAGGAAACTGTATCCAATTTAGCGCCTTGGTGGACTTCCAACCCCACCTTTTACTCCTCCATTGTGTAGGCTTGGTTCACTCAGAGCAGTGACTTTGAAACTGTCAGACATGAGACACCTGCCTTAGAAAACCTGGCTGTGCCTAGGAGATGCTGCTGTTGCCAACCCAGGATCACGAAACGCCAGCACCGGTGCTGAACCTTGGAAATAGGTATATTGATGGATGCGTGAGTCTGGACAGTCATATATGCGTGAAAACATGCATTCAGCTGGCAAACAAACATACTATAGCCACATCTACTTTCAGAAGCATAAACAGGAAATACCAGGAGTCAGAGACAATTCGAGTCCAACAAGGAAAGTTTCTTAAGCTTGAATAATAATGCGGATTATTTCTCTCTTGTCTCTTTCCCATTTCTCTTCTGCTTCTTTTTTGTAAGCAGGAACTGCCCTCTACACAATTTTCATTACACAGAAATTTATTTCCTGGTCTATGAAATTGCTTTCCCCAACTTGGCCCTACCTGTAACAAGGAAAAGCAGGCTATGGCAACTACAGGCAGCCAGACAAGGCAAGACGGTCAGGTGAGAAGAGTCTAGGAGAGCTCATCAGGAGAAAGTCTCAAATATTCCCCTCTAGGTCTGTCCAGACTGGTAGAAGGGCAGGATCACATTTTCAAAAGAGACACATAGGTTCAAAAGTGCATGCCGACACACAGACAAAGAATAATTTTTTAAAATACTCAGCACTATGGGCCATAGAGAACAGATCTTATGGGGGGGGGCGAAGATCAATATAAAGAAAAAAAAGCTCTAGATGTAATTGAAGTCATACATTTGTACATGACTTTTGCTATATGCCCAATTACTGCTATTTATCAAAGAGTAGACAACATTGAACCTGGCAGCATGAAAAACAAATTTTACTAAGTCAGAGGGAAAAAAAAAATCATCAGAAAGAGAAGGGGGAAAAAAAAAGATACAAATAATAAATAATTCAATATTCTCAAGGAAAGCTCTTGGAGAAAAGGCCTGGTTGATTCAAACATCAGACATGGGTCTGACAAGAGATGTATCGATTTAGACAATTCTATCATCATTATTCCAGCCGGAGTCCTTCACAAAAGCTGCTCTTTTTGCTCCTGTTTTTATTGCTGTAACTACCAACCTCCTTCTTATACCTCGATCTCTTTGAACCGGTATTCATTACAGCTTAAATCTTAAGCCTAAGCATAAGATGATAAACAGATTCTGTGTCTCATGTCTGGTGGAGGCAAGGACCCAGCTTCCCTGAAATCTAATAGGACGGGAGGCTATTCACAAATCTGCTGAGGATTTCCACACTCAATGGAATAGGTCATGTGCCCCATCTGTATAATTACCAAGGCAGAATATTTACATTCCGGGGAGAGCATATATCCAAAGCAAATATTACCCACATCTAACAAAGAGTTGCCAAATGCTGAACAGGATAGCTGACAACAAATGTACCCTCATTTGTTACTTTCAAGGCTCTGAAAAGAAACATTGATGATATATATTGATAATGACTTTCTTCTCTTCTGCCCGAACTGGGCTCCAAAACTATACTTGTTCTTCCAACCAAAACAAAAAAGAAAAAAAAAAAAGAAAAGATCCTTTTAGGTCAATGCAGATCGCTAAAATACAGCAGTGTAATTAGTGGAGGAAGAAAACACCTCCATTAGGCATCTGCGAAAAGCAGAACTATGTCTTCAGTGTTCGATGTGTTAATTACAACCAGATAGGAGGTGCCACGGAAAATTAACAGTCTCGCAGAGGCACGAGAGGTAAACAGACAGAACAGGAGCTGCTGGAGGGTCAGGGGAGCAAGTCAATTTTGAAGAAAGATAAAAGAACTGTCATGTCCGTGATGGCTCAGGAGAGGGGAAAGGGCAGTGGGCCCTGTTATCATCAGTTAATTAGGCAGGAGGTCCAAGCTTGCATAGCCACAACATTTGCTATGGTAATCAGATGTATTATTCAAATGTGCAGGAAAACAAAAGCCGTGGCAGGCCTGACAAGGTGCAATAAAGTGCCCACTCAGAGGTGCTAGATGCACAGAGCAAAGGAGCGAGCAGGATTCTGCTTCTTGACATCAACAAACAGGGTAGCTTCCTTAAACTCAGCTGGGAGGCTGCAGGAGGGAGGTGAGGGAGAAGCTCTCAGAATCAAATAACCCTCCAGTCTGTGTCCGATGCCCAGCCTAGGTAAGAGCCATTAAAGGAAAGAGTGCTTTGTGGCATCAGCTGGTGGGGGACAAGATAGCATCCAATTAGGCTGAGGATACAATGTCAATGATAGTGGGTCTGGTAAGGGGGCTCTGGAAGACTTACCACCTTCCAGTGGTAAGTGGAAGGAAGGAAGGAAGGAAGGAGAAGAAAGAAAGAAAAAAAGGATGGGAGGGAGGGAAGGATGGAAGGAAGGAAGGAAGGAAAAGAAAGAAAGGAAGAAAGAAAGGATGGAGGGAAGGAAGGAAGAAGGAAAAGGAAATGTGAGTATGCACTCCGGAGAGCAGTTAACATGTTCATCGTGTTTTCTGGACTTGGCAAGAAGAGATGGGTAAAAACTCATGCAAAGCTAAGGTCTGATCTAATCTAGTATGCTCTGTGCTAAAGGGCAGTTTAACTTAGTGTGTATTTAATCCTAAATGCAAACTGACCACTTACAGGCAATGACGTTAATGCCATCAGATACGGCACTGGGAAAATGAAAGAGCTGTGCTGTTGGGCAGAGATGTGTGTTGCCTGATCTCTACCTCTGTGGTCTGACTCACGCCTAGAAGGGGCAGTGGTCATCTCATTTGATGAGGAGGCTTTTGGACACTCTAGGACCTGGGCAAGAGTCAAGGTTGTTTCTCAGCCAAGACTTTAGATGTTCCATCCTGGGAAAATTGGGGGTAAAGCCCCCCCACCAAGCAACCAGAGATAAACCTGTCTAGTATACTCTGTAAGACCTGAGCAAACCTCTTCTGCTATAACTTTTTAATCACCGTGGGCCAAGGAAGCTTCTGGTGTGGACATCATTCATTAGCCACTCATTAGCTGGTCCTCTTATTCACAAGCTCAGTGTGGCTGGCTGATGGAATTAAGCTGGACTGGGATTGGGGCAGAGGTGAGGGTAGGAGAATGGGGGCTGAGAATGCACAATTATAGGAAATATCTTGGCCTTCATTGGCTGCATTTGAGCTGAGAACCTAGCAGAATACCCACACAAGGACATCTGGAGCCCATCCTTGGGACAAGAGTGGTGCGGAGTGGTGTATGGGCTACAAGCTAGTGTCAATAGTGTTTCAAATCTCAGTAAATCTGCAGCTAAAGGGAGTGAGAGATGACAGGAATGGAAAGCGATGAAGAAGCCAAGTGGACATAAGGTTCTGTTTGTGGACTGATTCTCTAACTACGCACTTGCACAAAGAGGCAAGCGTTTCACATGCTTTTTATATCACATTCTTGAAATGACAAAAATATAGATGTGGAGAATAGATTAGTGATTGCCCGGGGCTCTACCGGGGAAGAGAGGTAGCTGTGGCTACAAAGGGTGAAGTCAGGGACCCTTGTGATGGAACTGCTGTGTGCATGGACTGTGGCGGCCATCACAGGCAACTACACAGGTGATAAACTGGCAAAGAAGGAAATTCGTGCACATAACTGAATGCATGCAAAACTGGGGAAGTCAGGGGGTGCCTGGGTGGCTCAGTCAGTTAGGCATCCCACTCTTGATTTCGGCTCAGCTCGTGATCTCAGGATCATGAGATCAAGCCCTGTGTACAAGATCCTTTCCTGGGGACAACTTTCTAGTCTTCTTTGTTAATGATGAATTATGGACTGCATGCTCATGGGGATACTACAGGAGATTCTCTTTTTCCCTCTCCCTCTGTACCTCCCACCCCCTCCCCCAAATAATAAATAAATAAATATTTTTTAAAAACTGGGGAAATGTGAAAAAGGTGGCTTGATTTCACCAATGCCAATTTCCTGGTTGTGATATTATATTAAAGGTATGCAAGGTGCTATCATAGAAGACAACTGGATGAAGGGAATGTGGGATCATCTGTTTGTGATATTTCTTATGAGTTGTGTGAATTGACAATTCTCTCCAAAGTAAAAAAAAAAAAAATGTTTTAAACAAAGTGCAAATTTAGGAATCATGCATTGGGTTGTCAGGACCCATACCCACAAGCACCAGTTGGTGGACAGGTCACTTCTTTAAACCCTGAAGTTTTGCTATAAAATGTGGATAATAATAATGACTCCTTCAAAGGGTTGTTTTGGAGATTAATCGAGATAATATATCTTATGTGCTTAGATAGTCCTTAGCTCTTAGTAAGGGTTTCACACGTGTTAGCTATTACTTTTAGTGTCATCATGACCATTATTTACTACACTGTGCAAATACATGTGGCTATAAAAAATATGTCTAAAATCGGAGTGGGCTTTACTCAGAAATTAAAAGTGCATGTGTTGTCACATAGATCCTGTGATTTTCAATGATTGGGGATGGTGGGGGCTTTCCATAATTCATCATTAACAAAAGAGACAAGAAGGTTGGTCCCAGGAAGAGATCTCATCTCTCCCACCCCCACAACCATCACCCATTTATAATTTCCACATCTTGTCTACAGGCTGCTCGCGCCCCACCCCCACCCCCCCTGGGCCCAGGTTCCCCTGCATCTTTTCTTCCCTCATCCCAATCACCAGAGGTCAGGGGTGACTCCTGGGGCACTCAGTCACATCTGCTAAGAGCTACTGAGAGGAACAACAGGGAATAAAAGTCTCTATTCTGATCAAATTAGTTCAACATGGATCAATAGGAAGCTTTGGTGTGTCCGTAAGCTCAGAGTCTGCAGATTCCCGGCACAGAGTAATCTGAGAGAAGGAGACAGGGAGAGTGAGGGGAGAAATAATATCTGTTTCCTTGGCACAGAGGTTTCCTTTTATTGAGTCTGTCACTTCCCATTTCAGTTAACAAACCAGTGAATGGAGCTCATCGTTGGGCAAATATTACAGCTCCACGGAATACAAAGTGGGAGCAATTGTTTCTGATTGGGGGCTTAATAAGGAAGAAAGGGCCACGTAAGCAAGAAGAGATCTGAGGGACCCTGAACGCCAGAGGGGAGACCAGCTCTGCAGAGACAAGGGTCCAGAAAGAAGAGAGAAGGCGTCCCTTGCTTCTTTTTCATTTTTCATTTTCATCTTTTTAAGCCTCCCTTGCTTCTTTTTCATTTGTTTTTTGTTTCTCTCTCCCTCTCTCTTAAACCACTACTAGCCCAAGATTCATGGCAAATATTATTGGGTTCACGGTTATCATGCCAAGTGCATAAAAAAGATACTTCTATTTTTCCCAGGAGATGATACTAAACTTGGAATTGAATAACTTTGGAGAGAAGGGCCCAGGAAGAATTTTTTTCTATATGCTCTTCTTGTTTCATTCTACTTTCCTGTACTAGAAAAGTTATGCAGCACATTACCAGGTGGAAAGGAAATTGTTGCCCTTTTCTTGTCTTCCTGGGACTCCTTAGTACTCCTTAGGTGGGGTGGGGTATTTGAGAATGTAGAAAACACAGTGTTGGGCAGTGCCTGTGTTAACCATGTCAGGCGTATATAATTAGGTACAGTTAGGGTTAGCACGTCACCCAAAATCACAGAGCCAGAGAAGGGCAGAGCTGGGTATCAAACCCAGTTTGGACTCCACGGTCTGTGTTTATTCCACAATACTGGACTGTCTGCCTGCTCAAGGGGCTGGCATGTCTCTTATTTCTGAGAGGTTTATCACCCTACTGATCGTGAACCTCAGGTGTATTGGCTCACAGCTACCCTCTGGATCTACAGTCTACACTAGACCTCCTGTTTGCACACCCAGAAAATATTTACTAATCTTGGCCTATAGAGCTAGCCAGCAGTACTTGACATTGACCAACATCAGATCCATCTGAGAAGACTTTAGAGTCCTGGATCCCCGGCCCCCATTCCCAGGGGACAGGAATGTGCAGCCAGGATTGTAAACTACTGGGCATGGTAATTAGGAAAATGGCAACAAAATAAACCGTCCTTTAAGACAATTAGGACAATATAGTTGGTACCATAATGGATTTCAAAAAATGAATGAAGTTCAGATTCTTATAGGTTAGAGGCTGTAGGGTGTAATAGAAAGCGCCAACACTGGCCCTTTACTAGGTGACCGTGTGACTTCTTCAAGACCCTTTTATCTATAATATGGAAATGATATGCTCCCTGTTGCAGAGCTGCCATGGGCTTAGAATAATAATTGCAAAATACTATGCATATAAATCACTGCATGTTATTTATTTCAGATGAACTTTAGTTCTTTTCCATTTTGTGGCCCTCAACTTCCCAGTTCATCCCCTCCATCCTCCTGGGCTGGCACTGTGCTCAGGGTATGGTGGACCCTCAACAGGGCCTACCATATTGAGTGGGAAATCAATGTTTTCTGTAAGCCCACCCCCCCCCAAATCCCAAAAGACTAAGAGTAACTACAACAGAGCTGTGTTAAATTGTGTGATTCACATTAGATTCTAGAACAAAATTTGGAGATTCTCTTATTTTTTTTTTTCCCTTTATTCAGTCTTGCCACCAATGTCATCTAAAAAAGACCTTCTTAGGGCGCCTGGGTGACTCAGTCGTTAAGTATCTGCCTTCAGCTCAGGTCATGATCCCAGGGTTCTGGGATCACGCCTGGCATTGGGTTCCCTGCTCAGTGGGAAGCCTACTTCTCTCTCTCCCACTCCCCCAGCTTGTGTTCCCTCTTTCGCTATCTCTGTTAAATAAATAAATAAAATCTTTAAAAAAATAGATATAAAAAAATTTAAAAAGACCTTCTCTGGACACCCCATCTCTGTGCCTCCTACTGCCTTATCCCTACTTTCTACCACTTGTCATGACCTGGGCATTCATTGTCTATTTATTTGTGCAGTGTGCACATTACACATCAGCTCTGTGAGGGCGGGGTCTTTATTTTGTCTGCTGCAGTTTCCCTACCATCTGGAATCCCACCTGGAACATGGAAACCCACCACAGACATTTGCTGAGTAACTGGGTAAGTTGAATAACAAATGGATGGTTTGCTTGCTGAAGACCTGATCTGTGATTATCTGAATTCCTTGTTAAATGTGCACATTCATCCCAGAGACTTGGTGATTCAGAATCTCTAGACCCAAAGCTTTGGACTCTGCCATTTCTCGCCACTTTGTAAGTCATTCTGGTGGACACCAAAGTCTGCGAATGACTTTTCTGAAGTCACGGATGCTATTATTACTGAGTCACTGCCACGTGCTAGGCTCTGTGCACCTTAATGTGTGCACTGAAGATTAATCCTCACAAAGGCTGGAGAGGTGAATACTATCCCCATCTTAGAGTAGAGAAACCAAGCTCTTGGACTTTGTGAAATATGTGTGAGGTCACTTGCCTAGTGAACAATGGTGTTAACTCAGACCCAGATCTACTATTATAAAGAAAAATACTCTTTTTGTGAAACTGTGCTATTCTCAAACCACATATTCCCTTTTTCTGAATGTCTGAATCCCACACCCACATGGAACACTTCATTGATATTTATTTTAGATATTAGGTAACCTGTCCAAGGGAAACAGCAGGAGCAAACGTATGAGAGCAACTTGAAGCCTAGAATCTATGGACGAAATGCAAAACAAACTCACAATGAGAGCACAGGCACGTCAGTGGTTTTCAGAGTGTGGTCTCCAGGTCAGGAGCACTGATAAGACCCGCAACCTTGTGAGAAATGAAAATTCTCCATCCGGATCCCATCCCAGGCCCAGTGAATCAGGAACCCTGGGGGTGGGCTCCAGTTGTCTGGGTCTTACTATGCCCTTCTGGGAAGTGTGAGACCCTCTTCCATGGAGAAAGAGAGGGGAGGGAAGGGCATTTCAGGCAAGGCAGAATGACCAGGGGAGAGAAATGATTTGAGGGTGAGGCAGTAAGGAATCACATGGTCTTTTGGAACCAGACAGTAATATAGAAGCCTCCAACGGTGCTTCCTGGAAAAACCAGTGTTCAGAAGGTCCTCATGATCAGGGAGACCTGTGACCTAAGCTGTCTCTCCCCCTATCACCAACATAGCTATTTTTCAAATAAAATGACTCCATGATTAAATCAGTTTGGGAAAAGTGAAGCAAATCACACAAATATGTTTATGTTATTTACAGTACAACTTTACAAAGCCTTTACTTGCCTGAAATATGCCATGGAAAAGCTCAAATAGCGCATTTTGCATTACAATGAGGAACCCTTGTCCATAGGAAAGTCTGGACAATTTTTGGTTATTCCATAATTTTGGTGTGTGCTTACAGTTTTCTGTATTTTAAAGATATATATATTTTTTGTTTTTTGTTTTTTTAATTTTAGAATAGTTTCAGGTTTGCAGAAATATTGTAAGGAGAATATAGAAAACTTGCATGCACTCCACATTCAATTCCCCTGGAATTAATAATATCTTACAGGAGTTTGGTACGTTTTCCACCACTAATGAACCAGTATTAATGCATGATGTTAACTAAAGTCTGCATTTCACTCAGATTTCCTGAGTTTCCATCTAACGTGCCCTTTTGGCCCCTGGGTCCCACCCAGGACACCACATGAGACTTGGACATTATGTCTCCTAGGGCTGCTCTTGGCTGTGACAGTTTCTCAGACATTCCTTGCTTTTCATCGTCTTGACAGTGTATTAGTGAGATATTCTGTGGGATGTCCCTCAACTGGGATTTGTCTGATATTTTTCTCATGACAAGTCTGAGATGATAGGTTTTGGGGAAGAAGACCAAAGTTATCCCATTTCTTTTTTCAGCAGTACTTAACTATTTTCACATGTTCGGCATCTTTGCTAAGACTTCTAGCGCTTTTCCTGTCCTAAAAATGGGATGAAATTCAAAGAAGGAAGACTTTACAGCCGGAATCCCAGAAACTGTCAGAAGAACTACATGGAGGTTTGGTGAAGCCGATGAGGATGGGATCTGACTCTTCCTACATAACACAACCCCCAAGGCAACGCTGTTTGTGGGTCATTCTTAGAATTCCAATTGGATGGCAACGAGCCCATGACTAGGCAGTGAGCAGTTCACTGGGGCCTATTAGTACTCTTCATAATTAGGGAGACATGCAAACAAATTAAAAGAAATCTCATTTTCCTCCAAGCCTGTTGGAGGTGCAGGACCCTCTGTACAAAGTATGAACATCTGTCTAAAACTTACCCAGCCAAGAGCGTAGGCTGGGGGTTAATAACACAGACGGTTGTATTAATCTCCTGGGTTTAAGTCCAGCTTTGCTACTTAGTGGCCTTGGTCAAGTTATTCCCATAGCCCCAGTGTCCTCATTAGTCAACTGGGGTAGGAGCAGTACTCCAGTAGGGAGTGGTCATGTCGGTCCAACAAGCTAGAGCCTGCACAATGCTTAGAGCACTGTGTCTGGACCACAGTGTCTCTCAGTACAGGTTAGCTGTTCATTTTAGAATTACTAAATTGAGCCATATGAAAGTGACACTTCAGTAGATAAGCCATGGTCAAATGTTAGCAAGTTTTTTAAAAAGATTTTATTTATTTATTTGACAGAGAGAGAGAGAGAGAGAGATCACGAGTAGGCAGAAAAACAGGCAGAGACGGGGAAGCAGGATCCCTGCTGAGCAGAGAGCCCAATGTGGGGCTCGATCCCAGGACCCTGAGATCATGATCTGAGCCGGGGGCAGAGGCTTAAACCACTGAGCCACCCAGGCGCCCCTAGCAAGTTTTTATGGATCAATCTATTATTGTCATCACCGTCACCATCCTTGAAGATGAGGAAGACCGGAAGTGACCCTGGAATTGGAGCCATCCAGCTATGCCCTGGACCTCCCCCAGGTCCCCCGAGTAGAGAAATGTCAACTCAGATAACAGGCAGCTCACCTCCTCATTTCCAACCCAGCCACATTGGACAGACCCCTCCTCCCATTTAAGCCATTGCTGTAACTCCATGTTTTCACACTTCATTTTCTTCATTGCCTGGCGTGTGCCATATCAAAGCAATGGGACTAAAGAGAAATTTCACAGCTCCTGACCTTCAGCGAGGAATGCCCAGGAGCAAAGAATGAATGAAACATGATGAAGTTTCTTGAATTTTTCTAGAAAATCTAACTTTCAATGAAATAGGGGAGGTGGGAGTCCAGGGAACAGCCAGAGATAGAAGGCCAGACCCATGGTGATTGGATTACACTCGCTGGCCTGTGGCTCTTTATTACGACCATCCGGACGCATGTAAGGTGCATGTGCACACACACACATATTCCGTGCACACACATATACTATTTAAGATCGTGCCAAATAATTGAAACAAGAGACAATAATCAATATCTTCGCAACAGAACTGTGTTCAGAAAGAGTCGTGTGTTGTTTTCTCTGTTTTCCACATTCCCTGACAAGGGGGAAGGGGGAAAGAAATGCCGTTCTCTGATCACTAAAAATAAATACTTGTGTTATATTTGGTTGCCTCCACAATGAATAAAACAGGCACGCAGGTTTATAACATCAATTCGCAGGGCTCTTTCTGCTCCACTGAACTGTTACTGAACGGTTCAGAACAAAGCTACAGGCAGATCGGACCAAGCAGGGTTGACATTAGGCTCAGCCTGATAAGACCACATCAGAGAGACGCTCATTCTCCAGACCCTCTGATCACAGCAGCCGGCGATGGAGAGGTGCTCCAGCTCCCGGAACCTGATCACAGACCTGGTTCTACTGATCTGGCTTAGAGCAACAACGCAGCTCAGGGTTATCAGGCGATGTTGGAGGAGTTCAAGGCAACCTTGTCTCCGCAGTGCCTCTAGACATCAATAAGCATCTAGCCCAGGAGGAAGGAGGGGAGGAGCTGGGGGTGGGGGGGTGGTAAGAGGGAAATGAATAAAAGTCTGTCTGAAATAACAACATGCAATTATTTACACGCGTGAATGCCAAGGACTACCTAAGTCCCTTCTAGAACAATGGTTCTCAACTGTGGGCCAGTCTGATCCCCGTTCCTCAGAGGCATATGGCAATGCGGGGAGACGCTTTTGGTTGTCACGGTGGGAGGAAGCGTTAGTGGCATCAAGTAGGTGAGCCCAGGAATGCTGCTAAACGTCCTACAATGTCAGTGGTGGAGACCCCTGCCCCAGAGGAGAGCAATCTTGACTCCTCACCTAGACCGAGACGAAGCCTTATTAAATTAGATTATCAAATTAGTTATCCACAACAGGGATCTTAATCCTGTGTGCCATCAATGGGCAGTCTGGAGAGGGGAAAACATCAGGAATCGGTTACTTTTCCTCGGCAGATCAAACAGATGGTTATAATTTAAGGATATTTATGGAGTGTTTTTGGAGGCACACTGTTTACTCCCATTCATCTCAATGCGGTGACAGTTTTGAATCGTTTACTGTGTTCGACTTCCCACAGAAGACACGTTCTAATTTTTTTTTTTTAATTTCAAAATGAACATAGTCACTGTATTAAAATTTCCTTGGCTTTACTCTCTTCTACAAGTCGCCACAGTGAAATGCAACTGATGTCAGTCCACACAGCTGGGGAAAAACAAAAATAAAAACGCCAATTTGAGCACCTGCCTCAATTAATGTGAGACTTTTATTATTTGCAGTGAGGTCATTCATTGGAGGAGGCTACAAATGAATACCATCACCCAAAGAATGTGAATGGTCCTCCATCCGTGGTCTCCAGAGCCCAGTGCATTCTGGTTAACCGAGCTCTGTGTTTTTGCTAGGGAAGGTTGCCAACAGTCCGTCATCTAAAGCAAGGGTTTCCAAACTTTTTTTTCTGTAGAGGGCCAGAAAGTGAATGTTTTTGGCTTTGCGGGCCATACATTCTGTACCACTACTCAATGCTGTCATTGTGGCGCAAAAGTGGTCATCAACCATTTGTAAACAAATATGTGCATGGCTGTGTTCCAATAACACACTGTTTAGGAAAACAGTTTGTCGGCCAGATTTGGCCCTCAGGCCACCCTCGATGAGACAGAAAAACCTGCACGGCACTCGAACGTAATTAAAGACACTGAATCTGGGAGGATGTGAAAGGCATTCTGAAACCGTGGACAGTCTCTAGGGTACGATCATTCCTATCTGTTAACATTGTACTAAGGCAAAACTCAACAGCGATTAATATAATGGGTATGCTGTCCTAGTGAGGTTGCCCTAATATGCAGTTTTCTTTGGTATTTCTGTTGAACCCTGTTCATGCATTTCTTAGGAAAATGAATGCCTGAGGTATAAACTGAGCCTTACTAAGACATATACCCTATATCATTGTTGCCTCTGGGGATACAAAAATGAATGAGAATTGTAATATTCATGTCTGTCCTAGAGTGCTTATATGAGTCTCATGTTTTCTCTTCAGTGCCTGACCTTTCTATCCTCAACTATCTGGAGATCTCCTTTGGGGACCAGTGAATAAGGGAAAGTCTATAGCTATGCCAGCCCTACAATCTGGAAGCCCAGTTGTTGAATTGCTAGTGTGCAGATACTGTAGATTTCCAGAATATCCCTCAGTGATTGGGTCTTGGAAGGAGCAGATAATGCCCTCTATGGGGTATCAAATCCTTTCTTCTATCCCAAATTGGCAAATGGAGCAGTCGGGGCCCAGTGAAGTAACTTTTCAGATCTGGGAAGCAGTGTGCAAATTCAGGGTATGTTTTGCTCCTAGTTCATGCAGAAACCACTAACGTCCATGGCTTGCCTTCTGGGCACAGGGAGGAGACAGCAAATCACAGGGAAAGAGAGAATGGCCCTGAACTAATTAGATCTGGGTTCAAAACTGGGCTCCCCGCTTCGTAGCTGGGTGACTTTGACCCTCAGTTTCCTCTTCTATATCACGAAACAATCATCCCACCCTCCATGCTATTTCTGCAAGGTTAGAGATGATATGAGAAATGAATTTGGCACACAGTAGGCCCACAACATATGGCAGCTTTTTAAACTCCCTTATGGAGGTGTTACTTTGGCAAGGCATGATGTTTAATTGTAGTGATACAGAAGAGCTTTTCTGGGACAATCACAAATGGAAAGATTTATCTCAGTATGCATTTTGGAGAACATAGTCATCTTGCCAATAAAGCCTTTGTTTCTAGAACAGGGTTTCTCAAACTCAGCACCGTTGGCACTTAGGGTAATTTTTGTTGGTAGGAGGTTTAACAGCATCCGTGAGTCTCTACCCAAAAAGATGCCCATAGCTACTCACTGCCTTTCCTCTCCAGTCATGACAACGAAAAATGTCCCTGGACATGGCCAGATGAACCCCAGTGACCCAGTCACACCTCGCTCAGAACCACAGATCTAGAACTATGCCCACATTGCTCTGGATATACAAGAAAGAGAAAGGAAAGAACAGATGCAGAGAAGCTGTTAACTCTGCTTAATGGGCAATAACCCTTGTGGGCCTAAGAGGTGACTGTCCACTTCCTGGTACAAAAACAAGGTGACCACAGGTGCCCCTGGGGCTTGGGTTGGTGACCTAGATCAGCACCGTCTTGCACTGCCTCCTTCCTCCAGTGTGAGGGTGTATACACATAGCCAAATATGCAGCCAAATGTGCTGATTTGGAATGTGAGGCATGAGGCAGACACAGGAGGCATATCTCAGTGTGCAAGGAAGAGAGCTGCTGGAGTCAGCATAACTCATTTCATTGCTGCCTTCCGAGCAGCCCTGTGTTCCAGCAGCCACAAACACACTTCGCCCAGAGCTCAGCTCTGCTCAATGTTCTCTGGCAACACCTGGTGGAACAGGGTAAAAACTGCACAGCGCCTTGGCGTGAGTTGCTGTGTCTGCTAATCTCATTGCTGGGGAAGGCTTCCTGGCGGCAGAAGTTTGAGGCGGCGGGGGTGGGGGGTACCATCAGAGTCCCTGCTTCTGGGCTGGCATCGATGCTGTGCTGGGCTAATTTCTGCTGTTTTCCTTTCTACTTTACCAAGCAGAAAACAAACACTGCTGTATTGTCAAGAGCTTTCTTGCTAGGATAAGGAAATAAATTGCAACTGCAGCCTCCCCGGATGTCTTTCTCCAGGATGTGCCCGGAAAGCCGCCTCCATGATTGCCCTGCAACCCAGCAAGTGGGCAAGGCCCAGCTTTAGAAACACACTCTTATGGGTTATTACCCTACCCTAAATGATGCTCTTTGTGGCTTAGCAGGCATCTTTCCCGCTAAAGAGCATAGCTGTCTCTATTCAGAGGGGAGAGATGAGAAAGTGGTGCATATCCAGACACCTACTCGTTGGAAGTTAAGATGCATGGACCCAAGGACTCCACCCTGGCTGCCAACGCCTTACCCAACCCTTGTCAGGAGCTCACGTGCATTTAAATCCTCAACCATGAGAAGGAAAGTCTAACCTATGAGGTGTTCTACCTGATAAAGGCATGGCCAGAGAGGACCAGAGAATTACACAGAGTATTCAGGATGTCATGCTTTTTTATGGCTGAATAATATTCCTGTGTGTGGATATGTGTGTGTGTGTGTGTGTGTGTATGTGTGTGTGTGTGTGATATTTTCTTTAACATTCTTCTGCCAACAGACACTTAGACACATGTGAATCATGCTGCAATGAAATCCAGTGCAGATATCTCTTTGCAATGTTGATTTCATTTCTTTGGGATATACACCTAGCAGTGGGATTGCTGGATAATAAGGAACCTCCCCCACTGTTTTCTGCGGTGGCTTTGCCAATTTACATTCCCACCAACAGTGTGGCAGGGCTACCAACTTCACCATATTATTTCACAATGCCTGCATATATCAAAACATCAAGCTGCATACCATATGCACCTATATATGTATGTATCTATATATGCGCTTTCCATTTGTACAAAAAGAAAGTGCACTCAAGTTTTGGGAAGAATGTTCTCTCGAAATCCACAGATTCACTACATATTTCCAAGGAAGGCAACATGACATGGTTGGAAGACAGGGTGCCCTCAGAGGTTGAGGTCCTGTTTGCTCGCATGCTAGGTGTGTGATTTGGGGAGAATTATTTACATTCTGTAGGTCTTTTCCCCCCCTCCATTGTAAAACAGGAAAGATAGCACTACCTATCCATGGAGGTCATGCATGCCAACTGCTTCACATAGTGTCTGACATCTAGAGGAGCTCAGAAAATATTAGCTAGAGCCATAATTGTTCACCTCTTGGACACTACATGTCAGAAGTCCGGACACCTGTCCTTGGCAGGTCAACGACCTGCAAAGCGATCTTCAATGAATCCCCATCTTTTTGTGTTTGTCTTTATCACCTGCCGAAATGGAGAGCATTCTACCTGCTTTTTAAAAATTATTTAATTCAAAATACCATTATCAGTGTAGTATGAGATAAGACAAGCTAATGCTTCTTAAAAAGAGCTACTAAAACATAAAAGGTGGTGCTATTAGATCTCCACGGCTCACATGCATTTACGATGCACATGGTATCATCGGTGCGACAACACTTATAAGACAATGGAGAATTACAAGGGTCTCCAAATGTGTGCCTCAGTCACTGACAGTCTCGGTCTCTTCTGGAAGGTAGGTCTACCCAGTCCAGTGGGGACAGGTGTGTAGGAAGTGCTGGGATAACCCAAGGAAAACCAAGCTCCATTTCATGGTAAAATGGCATCACGAATACAGAGCTCCAGAGGGGAGCTCACCGTTTCCTTTGGGGTCAGATTTGCAAGTGATGTACAGTGTTTCTGAGGGGCCTCCAAGTCCTCTATGGACTACCATTTGTACTTTTGGTAACATCAAATCAAAGAAAGACATTTTCCGCAGTTAAGCTGTCCCTGCCGTTGATGCCTGGAATTCTAAGTTATAATGTCTTACCCAAAGGGATTCTCAAGGAGGGGGGCTCCCTTCTCCTCAGAGTCACATCATATGAAATATTTAGCATATTGCGTGCCAGTGGCTGTCAAATTAGGCTCATCTAAAATACTATAATTAAGAGGGGAGCCTCACATACTTAGCACTGAAAGCCAGTCATATTCAAATTATGCATAAGGATTTGGAAGCCAAAGAATATCTTTCTACAACTGCAATTCAGGTACTTTGAAGTAGCCTGCTCCCAACCACTACCTGCTAAGAGCAGCGAGGAATTTCTATTTGTTCCTGTCCTACAGTAGAAATTCTCAGTGCAGGAGGATAAGATATTATTACTTCCTTAAAATTTTACTTAAAACCACATTTTAAAAATGATATTCATTTGTATCCAAAGACAATGCCTTAATCTGAAATGATCAAAGATTGATGATGGGTCTCAGGAAGACGCTTGCTATTTTTCACTTCAGAAGGAAATGATTAACTACCATTTTCAGGGCATTTAACAGTGTCCAGAAGTGAGTAAGTTAGTTCATCCCTCCTCGCAGGTTAGTCTTCAGACAAGACGCGGTGAATTTTTAAACATATTTTCAAAGAGTTGCTCATTACAGCTAGAGTTCTGCCATACACACACACACACACACACACACACACACACACATATATGGCTTATATATATATGATTATATATATATGTATATATATATAAAATCTTTTTTTTTCAGTTTAGCAAAAATCCATTCTATACTTTAATTAAACCTTTACTTTAGATTACAGTCTCACCATGTGGAATATATCACTCTGCATCTTTAAAATTTAAAAAACAAAACAAAATAAAAGTAACCCTCTGGAAGGAAGAAAAAGAAAAGACCCACCTGCTGAATGCTAAATGTATTATTAACACATTATGCCTTTCTCTTTGGGATTTCACCTCTTTGAGATAGGACATGAGCTTGGATGTGAAAGTTCTCAAGGACCATTTTTATAGAATAATCTAGTTTCCTTTATGTTCCATGCGTGATGAAAGGAACTGGGGCTGAGGAGGGGAAGGTCCTATGACATCTCGTCATGGTGCCACTATGTCTGCTGAGCTCATGACGTTTTCAAATACATTTGATCAGTGAAGGCTCACGCTCGTCTTCAGGTCTGGCAAGCAACACAGATATGGTCAGTCCCACTCGGTAGATTATAAAAGCTGGAATCAGAGGAGTTAAGCAATCAACTTGCCAATTCTCAGTGCCATCCTTGATACTGATGGCAAGCCTCGGTATCACACAGCAAAGTCAAAACTTTCCATCTGCCCAGACTTTGGATTCCAAAAGTTTAATCTGTCTGCTTATCTATCAACATGTCTGTCTGGCTATTTATCTATTCACCAGTGTGTCTACGTGTCTATGGTTTCACCAAAGCACCCTCTATTATTTCAAGTTGGGTGAGAGAGCTCATCAAGAAAAATCTGGACTAACTGCTAACTACTTAGGAAGTTTACCTCCTTGAGGAAAGCGATGAGATGTGGGGGCTATTTGAAATTTGGATATCTCGACCTTCTCCTTTCTATTTTTGCATATTTATGTTTTTTCATGTTATATTTATGTTTCTTCAAAGGGAGAATGGATTTATGCCAACTGCCACGTGATTAAAAATAAATGCGTGGAAGATAAAATTTTTTTTTTAAAATAACTTCATTGGGCGGCTTAACTCTTCCTGATTTTCTAATATTGTTGCTTGTTTTCTCCGCTCAGGCAAGTTCTCCTGGGATGTCTTGGGGCTATGTTTGGGATAAACCCTCTCCAATCAGTTGTATCAAGGCAGATTTCATCCTTCTGTCCCTTCCCATTCCCGGGGTTCGAGCGAGGCTCCAGTGTTGGCAAGACAACATATCAGACACAAAATGGAACCGTGGTACATGACACTTCAATTTTGCTTCTTCAGCAGCAAAGATCATCAACTGCCCCGCTCTCCTCTATGACAGGAGATCCCTTAAATAACACTTAACAGATCCGTGCACCAGTGGCGGCGTGGATGGCTCCCCACCACACTGCTGCCATGCTGCTGGGAACTGAAATCAATTTTTCATTGACTGGATTATGGCAGGACTACGGTTCCTCTGCTGTGCTTTGCCGCAGGACCGCTCCCCTCTAGCTCTGTGGGTGTTCTCCGAGCAGAAAACTTCGTATGCTCAAAGAGGAAGTGGACTTAAAATGAGGAAAGGTCTAGAAGCAGCACCACCACTGATCTCTGGATCTCCTCCTGCAGGTGGACAAGCCACCGAGAGAGGGATGTGCTTGGGGTGGAGGGTGGGGGGAGGACTGCCAAGGCCAAGGGGGGAAAAAGAAAAAAGAAAAAAAAAACTTGACCTCTCTTTTGAGTGGTTTTTCACTTTTGACTTTTGAGGATTTCTGTCTTTGGGGAAAATATGAATATGTCTCCTAGACCCTGTGCTAAGGTGGCAATTACCTGAGAGATGGGTTCAGTGGGAGGATAGTGGGGGCAGAATTACATAATGCAGTTATTTTAAATGTAGATGATTACCCTGTCCCCATACAGATTCAGAAACACTGGAGATGAAGCTTGAGGGAAGGTACACTTTTGACAGTCCCAGGGAGATTCTTATGCATGACAAGAGTTTGAGAACTTCCAGCATGATGGTTCCAAGCATGGATTTGAGAATTAAAGAAACCTGGACTAGGGGACCACCTATGCCATCTTCCTCACTGGGTGACTAAGAAAATGACCTTCTACTCCTTAAACTCAGATTTCTCATTCATAAGCTGAGAAGGAGCATATTACCAGTCTCCTAGGGTTGTTGAGATAAATAGAAAAGACATCCATATAATCTATGGGCACAATGCCTGTCCTGTAGCACTAAGTGCCCAAGAATGAGAATGTTGGCTTTCTTTGTCATGTAACTTGTTGAATGGTTTCATTTAAATGGAACTGCTTCTCCCTGCAAGGATACTTCACTACATCCCCCAGAAGGTTGAACTGAGACCCCGTAAATGGATATCCAAGTCGTCAGCCCCAGAACCCATAAATGTAATGTTATTTGGAAAAAGGGTCTTTGCGGACGTGTCAAGGATCCTGAGATGAGGGCATCGAGCTTCATGGTAAGCCCTAAATCCAACAACAAATCCTTGTACGAGACAGCAGAGCAGAAGGCCGTGTGAACATGGAGACAGAAGTTGAAATGCTGTGACTATAAGCCAAGGGATGCAGAGGACTGACAAGAGCCACCAGAAGCTAGCAGAGAGACGTGGGATGGATCTGCCCTCAGTCACCGGAAGGAGCTAAGCCTGCTGACATCCTGACTTGAGACTTTTAGCCTCCAGAATGTGTTGTTTATTCCACCAAGTTTGGGGTAATTTGTTACGATGGCCCTAAGAACTGATAGGAAGACTTCTAGGTCCACATTAGTACAAGTATTATGTTTGGAAATAATTGTTTCAGAATTATCTTCTCCAGGGGGTTTGAACAAGGGTTGGGAAGACCCAGCTCCTCCCCACAGGGGGCCCGAGCTGGCACTCCACCTTACTCTCCACACATGTCACTGACTACGGGGGTTCTCTGGCCACAGCCAGCCACATCAGTAAATTTCAAGTTCAAAATTCACTTTCTCACAGGCTTCTGAAAGAAAAGGAACTTCTTCTCTTGAAAGTTTCTTAGGTATATAAATGCCTGACGATGGCATAGGTCAGAAAGGGGTCAAAGAGCCAATAACCAGGTAAGCCACTCAGTATGGCTGTGAGGTTGAAGACCTGCCCTTGGCTCTGGACTCACCAGACAATTTGCTCTTTGAACTTTATTCCCAGCTTAAGATAATTCAGCCACTATGTTTGGAGACTCCATAACATTCTAGATATTAATTAAATGGTTCACCATTATCATCTTTAAAACTTGTGTAACACAGAGATAATTCTTTGCCCCCATTTTACAGTTGGAGAAACTTTAGCCCCAGCATGATGAGCCCCTTCAAGATCACCCAGAGGGGAAGGAAAATCGACCTGTTCCTTCCACCGTAATGGACCATCTGCCTCTGGCCACAAGGGTAGTGCTCTACGTCTGAACGTCTGAGACATTCCCCACCAGTGCTCTACTGGGGTACAGGCTCTCTCATATACTTACTCATGGATGGCACCAGAAATAAGGCACAGCTGGGTGAAGTGAAATTTCCTCTGAGAATGCGAATCAGTCCACTGAAGACCACAAGAGAAGCTCAGATACCATGGCAACTTATAAAATAAAGCTTTCATTGTTCATGAGCTTGGGAAAATTTATACCTAAGTGGGCCCTAAAAATCTGGGAAGTTTCATGATGCCATTTTACAGGTGAGAAAATAGGCCAAAAGGACTAAGAGGCATATTCAGGGTTATGTAGCCAAGACAGAGATAGGACTTGAACTCAGAACTCTTGACACCTGTACATACCACCAGAATTCTATCACTTGAACTATAAAGGACAAGAATGGGGTTTGTGGGGGTAAATATGCATGCCAAAGTCATTCTGGGACTCTAGGGCAGTTTTATCATGTAAATGACACTTTACTTCTGAATCACTCACCACAAAGTTCATTTATAGAGTACCAATAAACGGGACACTACATCAAAAGATACTGACTTTAATCTCCTCCCATTGGCTACTGTCACTCTTTGGTACCAGTTTCAAAGCTCATAAGGATTCCCTCCTTATGAGGCTCTGAGGTCCCTGCTGTCATCAGTAGGTTCTGTTCACTTCTCTGTAGATCTGTTTCTACTGGTCTCAAGAAGACACAAAATGCCCTCTATATGACAGTCATAAGAAATTAACTGGATGCCTAGTGTTCCCAGGAAACAATGTTGACAGGCTGGTGTCCTACAGCCTGTGGATAAGTGATCCTAAAAAGTCACTTGACAAATGAATGACAGGTTAAATATTCTGAGATTTGAATCATGTTTTAAATGAAGGGCACCTGGGTGGTTCAGTCCGTTAAGCATCTGCCTTCGGCTCAGGTCGTGATCCCAGGGTCCTGGGATCGAGCCCCACATCCTACATTGGATGCCTGCTTCTCCCTCTCCCTCTGCCTGCCACTCCCCTTCCTGTGCTCTCTCTCTCTCTATCAAATGAATAAATATTTAAAAATAAATGAATAAACTTTGAATATAAATACAATACGGGTAGCACTTACTTGAATCTTCAGTTCAAGATTCTCTTCTATGCACCATAAACTGGCCCAGAGATAGAAGACAAAGAGGATGGCTTTTTTTGTTTGTTTGTTGATTGGTTGTTTGTGTGTGTGCCTGGTTTTTTGGGGGGATGGGCATGTGTGTGGAAGATCTTACAATTCAGCATGTTTTAAATTAAATGATTATTATTGGCTTGCTGCTTTAAAAATGCATATATATTCTCATTTTTCACATACTGAGATTTCTCTTTTTTAAGATTTCATTTATTCATTTGACAGAGAGAGAAAGAGCCCAAGCAGGGAACAGGGGTAGAGGGAGAGGGAGAAGCAGGCTCCCTAGAGCAGGGATTCGGGGCTTGACCCCAGGACCCTGGGATCACGACCTGAGCCGAAGGCAGATGCTTAACCTACTGAGCCACCCAGGTGCCCCAATACTGAGTTTTCTTAAAGCAAGTCAGGCCTGAGTATTTTCCCAAAGCTCACATGAGCCTGTATGTGATGTGTTTCCTGTGCTTTATTTCTCCGGCCAGCTTCAGCTACGCTTTGGAAAGTGTCGTCCCTGTTTCTGTGGAAAGAACCAAGGAGGAGGACAGAGGAGCTGGAAGAAATGGCAGGTCCAGAACGGGAAGTCAGAGCACAAAGCCTGTCCTGGTGACGCGGTGCTGGGCATCCACCTGTGAATCGGGGCACACAGGGAAAGGCAGAAATGGCCAGGAGAACATTCAGGCTGGGAGTCTGTGAAGACCTTCTCTGAATCACTCAGGGAGAAAGCAGAGGAACTGTGTAGCCCTGATACGGCTCTCATGAACCCCACGTCTGCTTGCAGCTGAGCTTTGCCTGTTTACATTGTTCTCTGAGTTTCTCAGGTGCAACGTTCTTAGGGACATCCTCCTCCCAGGGGCTGGAATGAGCAACAAGTACAGACAGGCCGAGAGCTGGATCGCGCCCCCCCACCCCCAAGATGCAGTGAAGGGCCGCTAACTCCAGGGAAGAGATGGCACTGCCTTCTCCCTGTCCTCCTCCTTCCACCCTGGTTATTGGCAAAGAAGCAATCCTTTGTGTCCCTCCCCTGACACTTACACACGGGGGGCACCCCACCGGATACATAACCGGCCGCTCCCACCCCGGTGCCCGAGGAAGAGCCTGCCCTCCATCATGAGAAAGCTCCCCTCCCTTCCAAGCCCCGCTGATCGATGTTCCCAACGCATAATTATCTTAATTTAGGTGTGTATTTTGCGACAATATTTTGGATAATCCTGGCACTTACTCTTCTCTATTACAAACATTTATGTAACCATGCCAGCCGATTAATCTGAAGGATGTGGCAAAGAGACGGGGAAATTTTACCCACAGGAAACAAAAACCCGGTCTTTGAGGATAAATATGTACTCCAAAATTCATAACTTATTGCAGATTGCTATTGATATTTCAGAAATGTATTTGTCCCTTGGACATGTTCACAGAGCATTTGCGAGTCTGTAGACACATCTATTTAATAATTGCACCGCATAATTCTTCATGCTACATATACATGAGAACCTGCAAACACCCCCCCAATCCCCACAACAAAGGTAATAAGCTTTTGTCTTGCCTTTTTTTTTCTCTGCTTTAAGCATCCCCTTTAATGAGCTCTGCTTCTTTGTAACTCAAGAGATTTAGTATTCTGTCCAACAAAACAATTTATTGCCCAAAATGTTCCTACTGCAGATAAAATCTGAGCTTCCCCAATACTTCGGCTCCACAGTTAATACCCTAATGTTTCATTTACAGCTGAACAAAGCGGCTTATCTCCACTAAAAGGGGAATTAGTAGTAAGAAATAATTTCAATCATCTGCTGAGTTTCTAAGTAAAGTGATGACTTCTGCATTCTCGCTTCTATCTGATGACAGGTGTGTTGGGGGCTCCCAGAAAATAGAGCAGTTCTGTCACCTAAGCTTTGTAATTTGAACAATGCAGCCACATAGATCAGGCAGGAGTTAGGCCTTAGCTGTCAGGGGGGAAAAAAAAATCTACACTCGGAAATATGCTGTAGTCAGCAGTTCTTAGCTACAGATTGGGTACTAACTCAAGGGGAAAAAAAATTGGTTTGAATCAACAAATGGCTCCATTTTCCCCCCTAGTCTGCGGCAAACTTATTATACACCTACAAGCACACAACCACAGTCTACTATACTTCCTGAGCACGTACACATGCCCACACAGTACTGTGATGGCTATATATTCTCACACGCGTGCATACAGCCTTATTTATGTGTGCGCGGACATGAAGGCTGCCGGAGACCGCATCGGGGGTGGGGAGGTGGGGAGGGAGGCCGGGGCAGGTGGACCTATTGAAAATCAGTGAGGCAGAGGGACCCTGCATGAGTCTGCAGTAGGGACCAGATCATTTACATTAGAAGGAGAGGACAGTGACTTGCCTTCCTGTGACTACAGGGGGAAATTCAATTTGCCATCGCTCAGTCATGACCTTGGCCTATGAAAACTTGTGGTGGTGGTGGCCCCACAAACTGTGGTGGTGGCCCCACAAACTGTGTAATAAGTAAACCAAAACGGGAGGCAGCCAAGCACCGAGGGGGTGGCAGAGAGACCTCCCATCTGAAGGAGAGTGGAGGGTCCATAACCCTGGACTCTGAAAGAGACAGATAAACAGAAATGTAAGGGGATGGGAGGGGCGGATTTCTCTCCCTGTGCCTCCAAAGGTATGGTGATTCACTTCTGTGTCAATCTTTTTAATGGAAGAATCTTCCTCAAATGTGGAAGTCCCCTGAGGTCATCTGGGTGTTTAAACAGGAGGCTCAGGTGGGAGACCAAGGAGAACCTGGGCATCATTCAGAATGGAAACTCATTGGAAAATTAAAACAGATAACTTAGAACTTATCACTTATAAAAATAATCCCTCTAATTTCAGTTGTCTTATTCTATGCCTCTTTAAAGCTGGAGCCCCATGAAATGTCCCCAGCTCAGTGAAACATCTCCTAGTCGGTGTGAGTGCTGCCTGCTAACTGCTCACAATCTGAATTTTTCCTCGGAGATTCACAGATAGGAGCCACCCGGGCCAGAGATGCCTGAAGGTGGAGGGTAGGGGAATGGGAGCAGGAGGGGCTGTCATCCCTTCCCGGGGACAGCTTGAGCCTGTGACCAAAGACAGACTGATGGAAGGCAGTGGGAATAAGAGTCTGGGTGAAACCATCTTCAGTGTAATTAAAACTCCAGAGCTCCCCACAGGCTCAGGCTCAGGCTAGGATTTCCTGTGAAGCTGCACCTTTCCCTGTGAGTCACTCTGGTTCCTTACCTCCTCCCCCCACAGGCTTCCCCAAAAGCATCCCTTCAATTAACCACCTGCACATGAATGCCCATGTCAGTTGCTATCCCTAGGAAATCTGACGTAAGAGAGATGGGGGTAGGAAAATGATACATAAATATCCATAAAATGTGTATCCTACACACTTGTGTATAATACTTGCATTTTTGGATACCCTGGAGATACCAATGAAAACACACTGAGCGACATCCAGAGGTGGGCAAGAAGTGATACGGGTCTTGCCCCTCAAAGATTCCAACTTCGTGGCCACTGAATTGTGGTACAGGGATGAGCACGTGATCCAGTGTGGGCTGTGGCTCCTCGTACACCCACCTCCAGTCATTTTCTGTCAGATCTGAAGCTGTAAGAGCCACTGACTATAGGCTAGAAGCTACATCTAATAAAAAAACCAAGACTCCAAAGAGAGCTGAGCTAAGCAATGCAGAGGAGAGATCCCTATTGCTATGGTTCAAACCTTTATATTCAGCAATGACTGATGGCAGCCAGAACTACTCCTGGACTTTTCAGCTTCTTGAGATAATCAATCTTCCCTGGGCTTATGCTAGTATGAGTTAGGCTCTAGAACCTCTTCAGCTTCATCTATAGTAGAATAGGAGAAAGAGGGCATGGCCCCAGCCCAGAGAGAGGTAGGGGTCTTCACGCAGTCACAGGAAGTGGATGGACATGAGCATGCACGCATGCTTCTTGTCTTCCTTGACCCTAAATACCTCTCATCAAAGTCACCGGCTCTGGTAGGACTGTAAAGAGTGTGGTGTCTGTGTTTTATAATTTTATTTGATGGCCACTTGTGGAGTACTTACTAAGAGCTAGACACTTAGTGACGAGCAAGACTGCCCTAATGCATTTCCTCAAGTAGCTTACTCCTTCATGAGAGAAATAGGCCAGTTTGCAAATAAAAATACTGTGATTTTGAAGTGCTTTGAAGGGAAATGTAAGGTGCCATAAAAGGGGATACAAGGGGGACCTGGTCTAGCCTCTAAGACTCAGATAAGGCTACCGTGACAAAGTGACATGCAGGCAGAAGTCTAAAAATGGTTGTGAGGAGGAATAACAGAACGCTTTTTTTTTTTTTTAAATCCCATTTATTTATTTGACAGACAGAGATCACACAAGCAGGCAAAGAGGGGAGGGGAGAAGCAGGCTCCCTGCCGAGCAGAGAGCCCAATGTGGGACTCGATCCCAGGACCCTGGGATCATGACCAGAGCCGAAGGCAGCGGCTTAACTCACTGAGCCACCCAGGCGTCCCAACAGAACGCTTTTGATGGAGAGTATGCACTTGAGTCCTGAGGGAGGAAGACGTTGGGCAAGTTTCAAAACCTGATAATAATTGCTGCCTGGGTGAAGTATTATGGCAGAAAATGAGAAGATGTTAAATGAGCTTGAAGAGAAGGCAAGGGGAGAAGGGAAATGTATAGAGCTTGGTCTACGAAGGCACCCAAGATGGATGGAGAGGTTTAAACTGGGTTGGGATAGAGGAGTAGGCTAGTCCAAGTTCACATCCTTGTCCTTGTATCAGGGATCTCAGTCTACCTAAAGATAGGTGCTCTGATGAGCTCGCCCTATAACCCATCCATCCATCCATCCATCCATCCATCCATCCACTCACTCACTCATTCAGTCATTGATGAAAATATGCATAAAAACACATGGTTTTCCTCCCCACAGTATTTACAGTCTTTTAGGGAAGATAGGCAGGAATCAAATCATTATGCCAAAAGAAGTAAAACTGAAATGATGCTGTGAGCTACTAATGGAGGTATGTGAAGTTAAAAAATAAAATCGTGCACGTGCTTGACCTAATCAGTGAGGCTAAGAAAGATTTCCTTAAGGAAGGGACACAGTAACTGGGTTCAAAAGCATATATGAGTGTTAAGTAGGCAAAGAAGGGAGAGAGAAGGACCTCTAGGTGGAGAGAAAAATCCTGGCAGAGCTCCTTCAGGGAGACTGCAAGAATATAGGGCAGGCGGGTACCAGCAAGCTCCATATTGTGTGTACTTAGAGCCCTTGGGACCCCCAAAGTTCTTCCTTCTGCCTTCACAAGGGCCCCTCTTTTACAAACCAGGACACATAATATGACAAGCACACTCAGAAGGACATCAGCAAACATGGTTCTAAAAAGGGGTTGTCCTAGAAAATCCATGCCCCAGGATCAACATGATGGTGGTACCGAGGTGGGGGTAAACATGGGCAGAAGGGACAGTGTCTAGGCATGTTGCCCTATGCAAAACCTCATGGTGGATTAACTGCCACAGATTTAGTTCAAAAGGTCAGCTGAGGATAGGAGGTATGCTAGGAGTGGAAGAAAGAGCCACAATGAGGAGAGTCAACAAGCTTGCAAAAAAAACCAGAGGTCGGCAAGACTCAAGACTCTTGGAGAATGCCCCTATTCCGAGCCATACATTTGAAACATGTAGTAAAAAACCTTCTTCCCGGACCTTTTATTCCATATTTGCAATTTTCTTACATTCCTGACTCTTCCTTTCCCCAGGGCATACAAATCACAGCAAACAACCGGATTGTTGGATCTGTCCTCCCTTAAGCACATGCATATTCTTATAAATGGAAAGAAAATGGTCTCATTGCATGCTATTGAGAAACACAAATCTCTAAATGAATTGTCAGTTCTTTTAACCACTAATTTCTCTTTAAAAAGACAGCATATTGATTCCTTTCATCAAAAGTTGCCAAACGTGTAAATTCACAATCCTGAACGCAATCCAAAAATCATCTATTGTTGGGGGATAATACAAAACGTGGCACCTTACACTTGCATAATCTTTATGAGGCAAAAAAAAAAAAGTATTTTAGGGGTATTTTCTCATTAAATACTTAGAGTTCTGTGAAGAAGATATTATTATTCTTGGTCTGAAGATGACAGAAGCAAGGCTTGGAGAGTTTGGGGGATGTGGCTAAGGCCCAGCAAGCTAAAACTTGAACCCAAGTCTTTTGGCTCCAAGTCCCAATATCTCATAGTTAAGAGCATGAGTTTGGGGGTCACGGTGACTTGGGTCAAGTCTTAGATTCTGCAAATTTGCTATTTCTATTATGGGCTAATTGCTTTTTATGAACCCCCCCGTTTTCTCATTTAGAAAATGGAGGTCATATCACGTATCTAATAGGGTGACATAAAGATTATATGCATATAAAACATTTAGCTCAGTATCAGGGACATTGTACGTACTCCAGAAATGAAAACCACCACTGTTACTCCATAGTATGTCACAGGATGTCATTACTGCTGCTGGATTATAATGCCATGGTCCCAGCAAACCTACTCTGCATTTTGGAAGCTCCAGATCGTCCTCTGAATTTCTCTCTAGACTCTGGACATATTTGGATGACAGTTCTGCCCATTATCTATTTTAGGTGATGTTTTGCCTGCATTTGGCTAACGCAAGCCATCATCTAAGGATCTTCCAGAGTTGTTCGGAGATTAAGCAATTGTGTCTTAACCCCTGAAGTTCAGAACAAATATCAAGAGTCAAACTTTAGAGGGAAGCGGGTATACCCCATCAACATTTCATTAATGAGCTCAACTGACTTTCAGTTTATCCCAGACTGGGGCTGCAGTGTGCCCATTACATCTCTCCAGTAGTCCAATTCATTCAGGCTTTCCAAACATGCTGATATTCTAGCATCAGAAGCCTATATTTTCAAAGCACTTACTCTGTATCAGGCACTGAACTAAGCTCTATTATGGACTGTCTCATTTATCCTCCCTAGAATCACCCGACTTGAAGACTGTTATGATCTTTCTTTTCCAGTTGAGGGGACACAAGCTCAGGGGGTTGATGTAATTTATCTCAGGTAGATGGTAAAAAATAGAGTTAGAATTTGAACCCAAATTTGTTAGATTCCAAAGCTCATGCCTCACACACCTCACTCCATGGATTTTGAATTATACATCCGGAGATGATGAAGTCTATACAACGTTTTGATTCCTTCCACACATGTCATCTTGTTTCCATTTGCATTCAGAATCTGCATAGTATTGCTATTTCCCCAGAAAAAGGCAAAACCTACAATCAAGGAGGATCCCAAATATAGCTTCGATACCTAGTACAGTAACACACCTGATCTGAGTTCCCTAGAACCTTCCTAAGTCAGGAACAACAGGGTTAACCTCATCTGGCTCCATACAACCTGGGATCAGATGGCTGCCTTTCTAAGTCTTGAAAATATTACCTTCCTCCTAAGGTAAACACTGATTATGTTTACTCGATCTTAACAAAAGGCAATGGAAATGATTTATTTATTGGGACAAAAAGAAAGATACTGTGCATTGCTTCATTTTTTTTTTTCCTCTCCATGACAGCTGAAGAACTGGAGTGCTCATAAACTCTGGGACACTTTTATCATCCCAACAATGGCCTAAAACACAACGTTCAAAGAGAACACAGAAACCGAGCTTGTGAAATTAACATATTAAAACAATTAAGAGATTCCGGAGATCTCCTTGGCTGACAGTGCAGCCCAACATAACCTCTGCTCTCTTTAGCATTCAAAAGGCGAGGAGCTTTGGGATTTGAGAAGCTGCTGGGAAGTGTGGAGCTGATGCATCGCCGCGGCCTACAGCTTCCAGGGACACTGTTCCTAATGGGATCTTGCGTTGATGGTCTGCAGTATCAGCTTTCTTGCCAACACCTAACTGTTTCCCTGGTGTCTGACCATCCAGGAGCCTCTTTCAAGGTGTGTGTTTATTTCATGGTCTGGGATCGACCCACCACTCTTCCCGCTAGCATGTGTGTAATTTTGAAAGGAAACACAACTGGGGGAGACACACTTTGGACTGCTATTGTAGATCTATGCATCCAGAAGACAAGAATATATGAATGAATATGACGCCAGTCTAGCATAGCGACCAAAGGTCTCAACTCTGGAATTAGAGATTCCAACTCCCTTACCAGCTGTATGAAATTGGACAAATTTCTGAACTTCCAGGCTTCAGTTTTCTTACCTTTACAATGGGAATAATGGAACATGCTTTATAAGGACTATTATAGTAATTTAGCAAGATAATGCATGCCTGATGCTTTGCACAATGTCGTATGATGAGCGTTGAAATCCTGCCTCTTTCTCCTTCTTCCTTCTACTCTTCACATTCTCTCTATTCTGTTATTTCTCTATTTGTCTCCATATTGCTTTCATCCATTCTTTGCCATTCACCACTGGTCTGTGGTTGAAGTCTCTTATGGAGACCAATACAATCTGTGGGCACCATAGCCCCACAACAGAACTCAGTAAGACATGGCCTATATCCAACCAACAGCTTTCTGGAAGTCAAGGCGAACCCAGGCAAGGGAAACAACGCAATATGTACTTAATGGCAAGACACACTTCTCTGTTAATATCCCAAAGTTCCTTGGTCAGTGGTGACCTGTGAGATGCTAAAACCCACCACACAGAAGAGACAACAGAGGAGTGTTTGTGTCCCTGGTAAGGACAGTAGTAACTGTTGAGTTTAGTACAGTAGCAAGCATGTAGAAGTCATGGGTGATGGATTTTTCTTAATGATTTGATTACTTAATGATGAATCAGTTAATGATAAATTAACTAAGCACTCGTATCTTGAGCAAAGATTACATCAGGTATTACTCTAGGTGTTCTGTAGGACTCTATAAAAGACAGAAAGCCAAGTTTATTACTTGTAGGAGTGTTGGAATCATCTGGGGAGCCTGAAAAAATGAAGATATCTTAGTTCCAGAGGCTAATGATTCTGACTTGGTTGATCTGGGGTGGGGGCAGGGAGCATCCTAGGTATATTTATTAAAGGGGATCCAGGATCTATGCTGTGAAAGATTTAGCTTTAGGGGCTGCCAAGGAGGGAAGGAATCCCTTGGAAATGTAAGACCGGCCAGCCCCTGTCCTCCCTACACAAAGACATCAGTGAGGGAAGGCAGTGGGGTGTAAGAGAGAGCAACCTGTCCTGGGCTCATCCAGTTCACTCTTTGATTTCCCACAAGTCACATGCCCATCCTGAGCTCTGGTGTCCTCCACTGAAAGATGACAGACATGATCTCTAAAGTCTCTTTTTGTGAGAATGTTGGTGGATTTGATGGCAAGATCCCTGGTTCATGTGTATAGTCTGCAGAGAGTACCAGGAACCCTCATAACACTTTGTTTTAGGCATGAACTTAGAATCAAAGTCTGACACTCACCTATACCCAGCATAATGAAACCACCTACTAATGTCTCATTTACCAGTTGTGTCTTTCTCTAGGGATGAAAGCCAGGAGGTTTCAGGGTTTTCCTGACATAATTGCCATATAATCTTCCCCCCATCTCAGTTCATGACCACTGCCTTTCACATTTCTTCTGGAACATCTGAGAAGTGATTCTGGCTCTTCCCATTGTCTTCATGTATGATTTCTCCATTATCATTCAGAACAGCACCATCTCCAGACCCCGACCTTAATGCCCCAGAGTCATTTCTACTCACTTCCTCCTGTCTCCAGTTGGTTTCCAATGCTCTGAGCACCGTTTTCCCAACAACAATGTTATCACTTTCATCACCTTCCACTTTGCGACCACCACAGTTCAAGGCACCATCTCCCCTAGCCTAGGGTCCCACACAGCCTCCTAGCTGCCATCCTACTCTTCTCTCCTGGACCCCATTGGTCCATGATCCACATAGTGGTCATCTTTGTGAAATGCAAACCACTGTGTGGCCACTGAAACACAAAAAACACAACTCCCTTACTGTGGCTTACAAAGTTCTGCGCTGTCCGGCCTCTGTCCACTTCCCAGAGCTCTCGTGAGCCATTCCTATCTTCTGGGACTCCGTGGGTCCCACAAACATACCAAGTTCCTCCCTTCTGAGCACATTTTCCCTGGAATGTCTTCCTCCTTATCTTGGCATGATTTATCATTAGGAGCTCAGCTTAAATTTCACTTCTTCTTAAGGGCCCTCCTTGAGTATATACCACTATTTGTTTTAATCACTTTATTAGGACCCACCATTCACCATTTTCTTCATTTGTACAGTAACTTGTGTCTGCCTCCTCCCACACAGAATATAAACTCCATGGGAACAGCATTCTGTTTGTCTATTTTATCACCAAATCCCCAGTGGCCGAGCATGGCAGGCATTCGATAAGTATCTGGTGCACGAACCTTAAAATCATTCTGACGTCTCTAGTCTCTCCATCCAAAAATCTCTCTAAGCCTGCGTTGTGAGTATGGGATTGTCTTATTCATCATGCTTTCTCTTCACTAATTCCAAACTTGGCACGATCCCGCGGAGTTGTCCATGCCACGGTCCCTCTCTGACTCATTTATCTTCCCATGGGAGAAATAAGGCACAGACAGACAAAGGACACCACCCAGCCCAAGGATCCACAGCCAGGGAGTGGCAGAGAGGGCGTTCAAACTCGGTTAGCCTGATGCCAAATCCCGCTGCAACACACAGCTCTTCGCTCTCTGTTCCAAGTCTAAATTCAGGAACCAAAAATAACAGAACGGCCATGTGCTTGCAATGGTCCAAATGTGCAGGGGCACACCGAGCCTGAGCCATAGTTCCCCTTGGATTTTGATACTGGAGTTTCTATCCGGAACACCCAAATGACTGCCTCTTCCTTCCTGCAATAAAATATTATACACACACGCACACACACACACACACACACACACACATTTTTCACTGTTCATAATGATGTTTTCCTTTCTTGGAGATACTATAACATACTTTGGAAGCCCTTCTCTGGATCTGAACATCCCTGGAATAAAGAGTTGCCATACGTAACGGAAATTCAAGAGAATTCCAGATTAATACTGAGTATTGCCCTTAGATATCTTTATCGTGAAGGTGTCATATTCTCAGCCCTCAAAATGAGATGATTTGAAGCATGGAGAATAGGATACGGAGAAGAGTGAGGCCAGAGTGTCAGGAAAAGTATTTATTGACACTTACTGGGAACTCAAAAGATGAGGAGTAAGTACTTTCATGCAGTGGGCACCTTGGCCCCAGCCAGCATAAAACTCAGACCATTCTCGAGATGATTTCAATGTCAAGGGTCTATTACCCCCCAAAACTTAAAATGATGCCACTTAGTGTTTTGCCATCAGCATTTCTTTCTCCCCTGAGGGATCAGATTCTGTCTCAGGCAGAGAAGTGACATCGCCTTATAAAGAAAGGCAGGCTGGTGGTGTATTTTTTTTTAATAACAATTTTTAGTTCTTGAACCAAGCACAGAACAAGAAACTGGACCAAGAACACTTGCTAGAATCAGAATCAGAGGGAACGTTACCTAACGATGGTTATCCTGAGATCAACCTGAACACTGGATTTTTTTTTCTTTAGATGCCAAGAAAATTCTCTATTCCTTAGGCATTTTCTGGCCTTGCTTACCATATGTCAACTCTAATGAACATTTCATTGGCTAGATGTCCCTTCTTTTCTCCTCAGTGTGGAACCTTTTACAGGGAGATGTCGAAAGACAAATATCTAAACTAAACTCCCTCGACTTAGGCAGCTTGCAGCTCCTCGATTTAATTGCATTACACGTCTATAAGTAGGGAGCAATTTACTCTGAAGTGGTACTTAGGCATTATTCCTCTTGGCTTCTCCAGGAAGCACTTGGGCTAAATTTCTATTTAATGTATGCTGGCTTTGGAACGTAAGTACAAATAGAGGGATGTGTATTAAGGTTTTAATTATGCGGCGATCCTCTGTTAGAAAATGAATCCAGGATGGACACAGACTTTAATTCCTTTTAACTATGAAAAACACTTTTCTTGCCATCTTGTGCATTAATCGGTCTCTGGAAATGTGCATCTATACCAGCTTACAGCAAGAAAATGGAATCAATTCCGTGAGTTATGCCGTTTCCTGTGCTGCATTATCTTTGTAACACTGTCAGTGTTTAATAAGTGCTAACAAGAAGGCAAGCGCTTTCATTTAATTAAAGTACTATATCATTTTCAATAATTAGTCATAATTAAGGTGAATGATTAGCTAGGAAAGATATGAAAAATATACATTCTAGATAAAGCTCAAAGTCACATTTTAAAAGTCCAAAATAAACTCTTGAGGGCTGTGCATAGCTTTAAGTATGATATAATTTATGTAATGAAATAAATCTAGAGTGTTAAAATATTTAGTGGAACTGAGAATAATGAGTTGAGATAGGATTAGTTTAATTAGTTTACTGAAATGGAGTCTTCATAGTGGCTAAGTGTGATATATTGGCTTTTGTCACTTGAAATAAAAAAGAGGTAATTAGTCCCTACTCAAATATAGTGTTTTCTCAGCATAGGTTGGAATTTACTTTAGGCACTAATCCAGGACCAACTTCCAATTGATTTACAAACGCTACAAGATCATCCTTTAGACAACTTAAGAACCCAGTCACTTAAAACAGTGGTTCTCAAAGCGGGGACTGGAGGGAGAGAGGTTGCCCCTTTCCCCACCGCCCAGGACATGTAGTAATGTCTGGAGACATTTTGGGGTGTTACAGGGAGGGGACAGTACAATTGGCATCTGGTGGGGAAAGGCCACAGAGGCTGTTCAACACTGAACAGAGCACAGGACAGCCACCCACAACAGAGAATTATCCATTCCAAAGTATCAATGCCGCCAAGGTTAAGAAACCAAGCTACAAGCAGTGAATGCAGCATCTACCCAGCCATGCCTGTCATTGGTGGGGCAGTGTGCACACTGTCCATGATCTGCAAATCCCAAAACCACACAGTGTTACACTGATATTTCTCCTACGAGGGAAAAATCAGGATCTACTAAATAATATACAAATTTTAAAAATAGTAATAAAAGCAATCCCCCTTCCCAAATAACCTTGGAGCAATGAGAAGGAAAGAGATTGAGAGCAAAACCCACATCCTCTAATGAGGGTACACTCCAGTAATAGAACACTCTGAAGCTGTTAAAAAAATAAGCTTCATGGAATGCAATATGCCTTTTACACATCATTTTTTGGCTAAATCAAAAGTTATCAAACAATGTGTGGGGTAGAGACCCATTTTTGTAGTTATGCATTTTACATGCATGTGCCCTCATTGGAAAAAAGTCAGGAACTTCCAAAATAAGAGTAGGAGATACTCCGATGTGAGTCTGAAGACGTATTTCAGAAACTGATTTTTTTCTAATTGTGCACTGTATTTTGCAACTTTCCCCACAAGCTATATGTATTACTTGTGTCATAAAGCGATAATACATGTCGGAAAGGCAAAGGGGTAGAAACAAAAGGAAGGAAGTGGGAGCCCAGAAAGACACCCCTGCTCTTGCATTTGGACTGGACAGAAGCAACCTCTAGTCGTTTCGAAGGGAGCCCGAGGTGAGAATTTTCTATGAGCAGGTTAACACATATGAAGTTCACGTGGCTAGAATTGTCCATGTCCCTTCACTGAAGCGAAGCCAAAATACAGGGCCTACATCCTGAAAGTTGCCAGAAACTCTGACTTAAACGTTAAATAGTCACATAGGGGAAACACCAAGAAAACACTTCACGTGAGAGAGACCACTGCACACGCCCATTTCCAGTGGGAAGTGTGGAAATTCAAAACCCCATATTCAAAATACTGTTCTTTCTCTCTATTTTCCCCTTCACACTTCAGCAATGACATTTATAAAGCCTGTGATTCTTGAAAATCACTAACATCTTGGAGGAGGAGGCTGGCAGGAGGGAGGAGGTCCCCTGCCTCCGCTCAGCCTGAAGTTCTCGTTGGAGATTTTAAGTTTTATTATTATTATTTCTCTCTCTCTCTCTTTTTTTTTTTTTCCCTCCCAGAGCATTAATTTCTCGCTGTGGCTCCCCAGCAGCTGAACTCTCAGAGAAAAACCAAAACAACTCAAAGACACATCTGGGTTTTTGTCCTAGTGACGACTACATATTTAGATGTGAGCTGGGGCTGCGCTATTTGGCTCGAAAGCCTCCCGGGGTCTGGAAAGCGGGGTGGTGCTCCCTTTTTCTCTTAAATACACATGTCTATCAATAGGGGAACCGGTTAAACAAATGACAGGACATACAAATATGACTGCTGGGCAGGTGTTGTTAGGCTGAGGAAGATCATTTCTATGTAATGACACGGGAAGGTTTACACACTATTTTTAAGTGGTGACATAGTCGCAGCTGGCTATTTTAAGGAAGCTTTCGTATATGTTCCAAATGCGTGTGTTTTGAATGTGGATGGAAAATATCTGGAAAGAGGTGCTGACTATTATTAAGCAGTGAAGGGGGGAGGATAAGGAGGGGAAAGAGAGACTTTTTTTTTTCCCTGTATAAACAGTTCCATGCAGTGAGTAGGGGCTGTGTATCTGTGCGTGCGTGCGTGTATTTAACTCAGAGCGTGCGTTATTTTAAAAGTATGGCATGATATGGCTCAGACATACCAAGAGGTATACAGAAAAGCAAGCGTGCATCTATGTAAGTACTGCATAGCTGAAGTAATAAAACATTTCAGGGTGGTCTACTCCTCCACCTGTAAGCCTCTCCCCAAGTGTATGTCCCCCATCCCTACAAGCCATCAAGACTCTGCAGTTTGAGTTTTCCTTTCCGTCTATGTATGTTTATTTATGTACCTGCATTCCCAAACAGCAGGAAGCACTAAGCCTATCTCGTGTTTTTAGTCTTGGAGTAAATTCGCTTTTCCACGCTGCGTTATCTACCCAAGGCCATCGTGCTGAAAGCCATCCTTCCTGGCACCGACGGCTCCCATTCATTCATTCCCACACTCTGTCATGTTCAGTTGTCCATGAGGCTCTGTTTTCTTATTCTCTTCAATTAGGCAATTTATGATAAACTTTTGCTCAGGGAGGTGTTCCTTTTATTATTGAAAAACAGCCTGATAAATGGTGGATAAGAAGAGGCAAGACAGAGTCATCACAGAAGCGTTTTAGTCTTATGGTGAAATAGGCAAGCTAACTCTCCTTCAGTCTCTGCGCCCTGAAGCCCAGAGAGCGTCCGGCTCTCCTGCTGTGACACTGGCTGTTACTGCTGATCGAATGCTTATGATTTGCCAGGAGCACAGTCAGTGCTACACTTCCCTGGGATAAGGACTGTTAATATTTCCATTTCATAGATGAGGCCACTGGGCTCAGACAGTAAACAAGCAGTTCACAGTGCACCCGTATCTACACGTTGGTGTTGGGATTTTCCAAGGTTTGCCTGTTCCCCTGATGTCTATTTCTCAGGTTAATGCTGACCCACGCTGCTTCTACTTAACAATGCCCGGTCTTGGGGCACCTGGGTAGCCCAGTCAGTGAAGCATCTGACTCTTGGTTTCGGCTCAGGTCAGGATCTCATGGTCGGGGGATCGAGCCCTATGTCGGGCTCCACACTCAGCGCAGAATCTGCTCGAGAGTCTCTCTCCCTCTCCCTCTGCCCTCCCACTCTTACTTTCTCTCTTTCTCTGAAATAAGTAAGTCTTAAAAACAAAACAGAACAAACCAAAAAAACCCAAAACTAAGATACCATCCCCCTGGCTTGGGAGTGGTCTCCCTGCATGAAGAGTGGCCGGGAATGAGGTTGCGTCAGTAGGAGCTCACCCAACACCAGTGTCCATATCCTGCTATACCAATCAGCCATTGAGAATAGCAGCCGAGAACTCATCGGAGGACTGCTGGATGCTGGTGAGAGACAAAATGCCTGAAAAATAAAAAGCTATAGCAACGAGGTCAAAACTGAGCTTCTACTAAGCATTCCTCACAGAAAGGAAGACCGACAATAAGCCCAATGATTCTCCCACCCCCTTGCCCCAGGTTAAGTGCATCCCTAGGTTAGACCTGCCATTGGCTTGGAACAAATGCCATACGCAGTTGGAAAATCACTCTAGAGAGAAATGTTACACAACTACCGGCCAGCTCAGAAGGCCTGGAGAGCAGCAGTTCTGAGATGAATTCCTCTTGGCCTCATTGCCACATTTCCTCCTTGTCACTGACTCTTCGGTGAAGCCGGCTCTTCAAGGTGTGGCTGTCAGACATATATTCCCATCCCCTAAGCCTCTGAACATGAAAGATGGGAACCTGGTCATCACGTCTTCATTTCCCTGTCCCCCCAGGAGATATCCCACGCACACTCATCAAACCTGATAGCATGACATGATAACTTTGCCCTCACTTAGTGTGAAATTCCCCCTCCTCGCCTTGCATGACCACACTCTTCTTCACCTGACTTGCCCAATTCTTAATTTTTTTTTTCCTGCCACCTCTGCCTGAACCTTCTAGCTACCCAAGCCTCCTTCCTACTCTTCAGACATGTCAAGCTTGTTTCAACTTTATGAACTTGGCAAGTTCTGTTCCCTCTACCTAGAATGCTCTTCCTCCACATGTTCCCCAGGTTGGTTCCTTCTTTAACCTTCATGCCTCAGCTGAAATGTCACATTCTTAGAACTTTCCAGAATCTCCAAACTCATGAAGCACCCATTTCCTGTGTACTCTTGTCACCTGGCTGTATTCCTCTGCACTGCCCCTGTTACTCTCTTCTCCCTTCTGTCTTTCTCCCCCAACACATAAGTTCCCTGGGAGGAGAACCTGGATTTATTATTCACCGCTGCATTCCTGGTGCCTGAGATAGCTCCTAGAGCACACAGAGGCTCTCAATAAATGTGCATGGGATTAATTAATAAGGATACAAATAAAGTAACAAATTGCCTTTCATACAGGTAATTGCTCTAACGTTCTCCTGATAAAGAATAATGCCACGGACAATTTGAAAACATTTCTCCCACTCTGCATAGATGGAATCCAGAGCACAGGGGTTCATTAGGTCCTTCGTAGGCTGTTACTGTAGGTTTTTCCCCTAAATGATCGATTTGCAAGCACAACTTCACATTCGATATACTTTAATGATGAAATGATTTCTCAGAAATTTTCTGTGTATCACTGACAGTGACCCACAAGGAATGGTGTGCTTCCTTCTGAAGGAAATGCCTGGTGACTGGTTCAGCCTACAAAGGCATGCTTCTGCCTCCCTTGTGTGCCCAATATCCTTAGCCCCAGAAGCCCAGAGGGGTGACTGAGAGCACTCCATATTGAGAAAATCTCCATGAGTGAAAAGAAACCAAGTCCCTTTTTTTTTTTTAACGTTTACCCTGGCATAAAAAGATAATCCCCTGAGTATGAGATTACCTTCATTAAAAGAAAGGTAGAATTTGAAAGTGTTTCAACTTTAAATACTTTATATCTTTCATCATTTCTATAGAAACCTTATAAGGACCTACAGCAATCACTGCTTCTCTAAGCCATCACAGGATGCCTAGAGGAATCCTCCCTAGGTCTACTTCTGGAACTGGGCCGACCCTTCACACAACACACATGCCTGTGCTGGGGCCTCCATGCACCAGGGCCCTGCCGAGGGCTCAGACTCCAGTAGGGGAAGTTTTATGTTCTGAGAGATGAAACTACCATTTTCAATGACTGAACATTCCCTCTTGCAAGGCACCTTGGAGAAGATGAAGTCAGTCTCTGCATAGATGTTTTAACTCTCTTGTTATTTAAGAGCCTAAAAACTGGATTAATTATACTTGTACTTCAAAAAAAAATTCCTTTACTGCAAGAACCGTGAAAACAAAATGCACTGATGATCTTTAAATGACCCAGAAACCAAGGTAATTATAGCTGTAATTAATTACATAACATTATGTCCCATGGTAGTCAGCTAGAGGTCTAACCCAGAAAATTCCGAGGTTGGAAAATTTGAATTTGGGGACTTATCACAGACACACCGCTGTGGTGGGCACTCACCAATTCCTAATCTTCTCCAGGCATATTCGACCTCAGGCAAAAATCACTTAACCTGTTCTTATCTCTCATGCTCATCTGTAAAATGGGATGGGAGTCGAGGGTCACCTCGGGATGCTGTGTTGAACCATTTATTAGTGATTTGAAATAAAATGGTTTCACACAGCACACATCTGAGGAATTTTAATGAGGCCGGGTTGCTAATATAGAACAGCATTAAAAGCCAGTAAATAGGTACCAGTATGATGCTCAGTTTATTAGAATTTCGTCTGAAACAGTTTCATTTTACCAAATCACCTGGGTATATTTCTTGACAACTTGGGAGTAGAATGTAGGAACACACACGCACATGCACGCACACACACATGCACACACACACAACACACACACACATCGATTGCTTGCTTACTGAATATCTATCTGCATTATCTCATATTGTTTTTGCAAAGTGCCTCAGAAACATGTGCCCCAGTTTTTGCAATGCGCTTTTTCACAACAATGAAAAATAAAACCAAACTTTATTAGAGGGCCTAAGGCATTGGGAGTCCTGACTACAGGATGAACGGACCACCTGCTGGCGGCTCTGGTTCTTGGCCCTACCTATGGAATGCTTATCCTTCACCTTGTTTTCAAGCCGGGACACGTGTCATCTCTATCAGAGAATGTGTGTCCAAAATGATACTAGATAGTGATAAAAATGTGGCGAGTCTCATAGCTCCAAAGTAGATTAAAAATAATTCATAAAAGCGCAGGGAGACAGAGTGAAGGAGGAAAAGAGGAAGGAGGAAGGGAACCATCAGTATTATTTGTCAGTCCATGTATTTGTAGTTAAGATGCTCTCAGCACAAAGTTTACCAGACCCACAAGGAATGCAGAATTTCAACCCAGAATGAATGTTAGTTACTGTGTATGCTAGACGCCTTTCCACCTTGGGGAGGACCAGGGGGGATCAAGAAGGGGATAAACAGACTCCTTTGTCAGATCCGTACAAGAACAGATGAGTGCACTGAGATGTCTGACTCGGAAGAAAACTCACACCCTAGGGATACTCAATACGGGTCTCACTTCTATGTGGTAGGGATTCGGCGGGCACTGAAGCCATTCTTGAACTCTTACCAGCAAAACAGGGCTCCAGGATATTCCACTGTAATTTACCCTAAAAAAATCAAATTGCCATAATTATCTGAACTAAAAATATTTTAGGCTCGTGATATCCTGAGCCTGTTAGGATACAATAGTAGAAAGACGTCAAGCTTAGGAATGAGGCCGTGTTGGCTTTGAATATTGACTTGATGATTGAGTAGTTAGCAATTTGGCCACAGAAGCAATTTTACTTCTCTGAGCTTCAGGGTCTTTATCTTTGGGTATGGATAATGCTATTAATCTCCCAAGGTTATTGAAAAGATTAAACAGGATAATACATGCAAAATGTCTGGCACAATGCCTGAAACATAGTAGGAACCAAAATGTTCCTTCTCTCATTCTCTCTTTCTCTCTCTCACACACACACACATATGCATATCCACTCTAAGAGAACGAGATGGGCATAACTTGAGACCAGCTTCTCCCACCAGTACATATGCTGTACGTGTTAATTTAAGTTACCCCACACTACATTTCGATTTGTGCTTGCCAGGGCCTTCAAATTCAAGTCCTGGCAGGTTAGGGAGGGGATGCATTTGGGATGGAATGAAAAGAATTCAATCATCCCACTAGTTCAAAATTCCCAGTTGTGTGAGATCAGATGGGCAGAACTTAAGGGCAATAACTAGATAGATCACCAGGAAGGTTGATATTGTGCAAACAAAGCCGTGAAAAAAACTGCCGGGAGCAAACAAGCATGATTACATACATGTTGGAGACAAAAAAGGGGATCTTAAGGTATTTCTAGAAGATTCCCACAGTTTCTATTATCATTATTATTACTATTACTATTTTTTTAAATTCAGGTTTGGACATGACAATTGCCCCCTTCGTCCCATGCAAACTAATCTTCCCGTCAGGTTAATGTTACAGCAATCACACGGAGGTGGGATTAGGGTCAGTAAGAGTCAGGTACATTCCTTGAGTAAAAAGCATTAATATACATATTGGCTTAAGGCTAGAGTCTGTTGGATACAGTTGTGCCATATCTCAGAACCCAAGCCCTAATGAATTATTCAACTCAGCAGAATAATCCAGCATAACTAGGAATAAGCAACACATCCATTTGAGGGGAATATTGTATGGAAGACCGACAGGGGTAACTGATGTGATCTATACCATGCCAAAGAACGTGCCAAGTTAAATCTCAGAAGTGCCTAATGAAGGAGAGGCCATCATTCCCCTTTGAGAGGGAAAACACCGGGGTTTCAGAAAAGGTAAGAAATACGATTCCGGAGGATGGTAAATGTTTAAACCCATGTTGAAACCCCTCTTCTTCTATCCCCCCAGATCCAGGCTCCACACTATCTCCAGGGGTCCAGACTGCCTGCAAACCCAAATGCTCCAGTACGGTGCTGAGCCTTGCCCCTTCTCTCCATTCCGTCGGAGCTGCAGAAAAGCTCATGTCGGGTCTGCATCTGTATCTGCCTCTCTGTGTGTGTCTCAGAAAGATACTTTATCTTTCAAGTTTTATGGCTCATATCTGTGACTAAAATATCATTTATGACAATTCCCATCTGCTGAGCTTCAAAAGTGATATAGTTTCATTGCAAAGGGCTGCTACTGGGGGCCTAAGTTACAAGCCAAGAGTTGAGCAGAATTGGAATGTACCTGAATTTGATCTCACAGGAAGCTGAGCCTCTTTAAAGATGTCCGTTTCCTCGACACAAGCCACGCTGCGCAGGTGTTGAGGCCCCAAAGCACGGGGCCTCCAGGCTTCCTCCCCTACCCCGATCACAGCAAAGGGCTGGGCTCCTGCAGCCCATGCAGGTTGGACCCCGTTTCTTATTGCAGGCAGGAAAGCAGGAGGCCTGCTTCTTCCGTCTTTCTCTGACAATTATAGACTAGCTGGGCACCTTATTAAAGATTAAGGTTTGCTGGGGCACTCTCTTTCGGCCATCTCCTGCTCACAGTCCAGCATTTATTACAAAGGGACTGGAGATTAACAGCATCCATTCTGCGCATCACTTAGTGGTCCCACAGAACCCAGAAAATGCAGCACGGTGCAGAACCGTGGTGTTTGTTTCCAAAGGTATTTGTCTCTGAGCCCCACGAGCTAGCTTTAGGAGCCTCTTTAGTTTATTTTCTTTTAACATAACACTTAACTGTGGTCTTGTTTTTCTAATTTCAGATGTAACACAGGTTCCCCATAGTATGTTTTGAAACATACAGAAAAGCTAAAATGAGAGTCAACCTCAAGGCAGGATAGTCTTCCTATTTCTGAATAGAATTTTGTGTTCTCTCTCTCTCTCTCTCTCGTTTCTCCTTTTCCCAAAAAGTTGCTTTCAGATGTTGATATATGTTTTCGGTAAACCCCCAAATACGATAATAAATAACCTTAATTTATTACAGAAGGGTGGAACAAGAATGCCTTGTTTGCAGGCTACCCTCCCTTCCTCTGTTCAGGGCCCACAGCAGACAGCGCCAACCGATTATAAACGACTTCCTTCCTGAGTCACAGGCGATCCTTCCCCAAAGTTCCATGCAGCCACTACGAATCAATCAGGGTTGGTCCAAGATTGTGAATCTCTTTCGGTATATGGTCCCTGCCCTCCAGAAACTTACGCTTTCACTTTGACAGCAAAACAAAGAGGGAAACATCGATGAAAATGTTATTACATAGGCACATGTTATACACCTGACGTAGACTTGGTCACTGGTCCTTTTGAGTCGGTTAGCACTTGCCTGATCCCTGTATCATGGGACCCAAGGACAGAGTGGTTACCCTTCCTCATATGACTCAGTGTTGAGGTCCTGTCTATAACACCCTGCGGTGAACCTAGCACACAGAGAGAGGTCAAGGCAAGGACAAGTAAATCTCTAAATAATGAATGCTCAATAAATGCAATTGTTTTTCTTTCTTCCCATATATCTTAAAATAGGATGTCTGTGTCAATGGTGAGAAAGCGATATGAAGTGGGTAGCACTATAGATCGTAGGAGGTGAGTTTTGAGTCAGATCTTTCAAAAGTAGATATGGGACACTAACCTTTGACCCAAGAATCACATTACCAAGAAATTAACATGCCTGTAAAAATTACCCAAGGCCCATGGGTTTCATTTATTTGTCTCTACCTCCACAGATAACTCAGTGTGCAGGTGTATGGTTTTAACTAGGACAAAGAATCCATACAGGGAAGTGATGAAAGAAGGTACATCCTGGGCACAGAAAGAGGGACAATGGAAGGAGCGATGGGAACCAGAGTGTACTAACATGAGAAACTCTCTGTGGTACATTAAGTAAATTAAGTAAAATAAATTAAAGCAAGGCAAAGGGAAAATAGGGCACATAGTCTGATTTTTTCGTGTGTGAGAATAAAGTAAATCTGTACACACATACACGTGTTCCATATGGACATATGTGTACACGTTGTGTCCTGCCCCAACCCTCAACGAGTCTATATAAAAAGCCACTGCTGATTAGCTTTAGTTAGAACTGAGATCCAGACAAGGGATTTATTTTGCTTCCCCCGCCCCCGGAGTTAGTGTCATTTGAATTATTAATCGTGGGTATGTATCTCTTCAATTTAAACACACAAAATGCTTACTGGTTGGGCTGGGTGGTGGGATTGTGGCTCATTTGCTTGCGTCTTGATTCTTCATGGAAAAACATGTAACACATGAATGTTATGTTAAGGAAGCAAATTCTGATCTTCAGGTGGTGGAGCGTGATCCGGGCAGGAGAAGGGCAGAGGGAGAAGGACAAGGAAGGTCTGGGCATTTCCTAAAACATCAGAAGGGCTTCTGAAAAGCTGCATGAAGCTGAAGGGTTGTGGAGGAGTGGAGAAAGAGGAATAGGCAAGTCAAAAATACAGAGACATCTGTGCGAATGAAATGTCTCCCCTGCTGAGGCAGAGATCCCCCTTTTGGGGGTTTGCTTCTGGGGTCACTGTGCATTAGTATTCCACTCACCACGGCTGCGGCCACCATTTCTCTCCATTTCTTTTTGACCTGAAGCATTTTATGCATAAATGTCAGTGTTCTTTGCAATTAATCATGCCCACCACAGACTAATTGTGGACAACAGTCATGCAATTAGCCAAAATGTGTTTCAAATATGCATGAATGTTCAGAAAGCACTCACATTCCAAAACCTCAGGTACCTACACCAGAAAATTGGCCAGTCGTTCACAACTCCCCTTCAAATTCAATGTGAACGGGCAGGGATAATCAGATCATAGCTAATGGTGGCCATGCCCACTGTTTGCTAATGAGAAAACGGTAGCCTGGAATTCGTGCAATGAACTCGGCAAAGTGGCGCATCTGAAAATACCAAGGGTGCCCCTTCGAGAAGTTAGAGAGAGAGACAGACAGAGACAGAACTTACAAGAGCGGATGAAAACAAAGATGTGTGACTATAACTGTAAGGCTCAGAATCAGGTTCCAGGGTCACACACGACGCAATCTACCTCCAATGAGCCAAATACGGTTGCAGGGCCTGTCCCGCAGTGAGACACAGCCACTGGGCTGAGGCACGGCCATGCCTGGGGGGCATCCTAGATGACACATTTGTGCATCTGTCTTCTGTCTTAGATGGAAAGGAGGTAACCTGGAACAGTAGTCCTCAAGAAGGGTGGTTCTGCTGCCCAGGGGACATTTGGCAATGTCTGGAGGCATTTTGGCTGTCACACCTAGGAGAAGAGTTTCTGTTGGCCCCTGGCCCGGCAGAGGCCAAGGATACTGCTAAAAGTCCTATGGCGCACAGGGCAGCCCCTCCCCCCCCCCCCCCCCCCCCCAGAAATGATTTTCTGGCTAATATGTCGATAGCATGAAGGCTGAGAGACTATGACAGAATCACTAAAAACGGTGGATCTGGGGAATGAAGAAGACCTAGCGCGACGCATTGTGGCTCCAAGCAAGTCCCTTAACGCCTGTGGCCTCAGTTTCTGCCTCTGTAAAATGGGGAGAACAGTGTCTACTTTGCAAGGTGGCTATCACGATTATCACAACCTTTATTACCACTTCCGTATTTTCCAGTCACATTACGGGAACAGATATAAAACAAACTTCTTGGAGAGTTGTGCTGCTGCTAACCCACTAATCGGGCACCGCGGCAAACATCTCCCTAGCCTCCCAGGAATAAACTAGTCTCACTTCAAACAATGGCTACAGTTTGAATCCAATTGACTCCAGACAAAAGTATTGAGATAATCAGCATATTAAAGCCAACACTATAACCATATGTTAATTATGTAAATGATTCATTTTAATCAGCTAGAACCATGTAAAGAGTAACTAGGAATGCAAATGTAGGGAGTTATTAAAAACCTCATTATTATTCATCTTGGTTCCATGCGTGAACGTATCCATCCAAACAGATGAATTAATAGTGAGAGAGGAGATGAACGTGCTGGAGGGGGTCTGCGGGACACCATCTGTCCGCCTCTGCTTCTCGCTCAGGCCTCCACCTTGCAGGCAAGCTGCAAGAGGCTTGCAAGAAGGGCGCTCTGGGTGTCCTGGGGCGGCCGGGGCGGCCTTTCAGAGCTCAGGGTTCTCTTCACTTGCCTGTGTTTGCTTTTCAAGGCTGGGACAGGGAATGGGTGGGTGACATGACACAACTCTACTGTGGGTCCCCCAGTTCATCCGTGAGTTGTGAAAACATCCTTCTGCCTTCCCTTTTCCTTTCTCTTTCACCCTCGTTATCCCTTCTACCGGTATGGCACAATTTTCTTCATCATCAAGGGAGCTTATTAGTTTACTCTGTTGCTATTGTTAATAATTGGTCATTGTATTTCCTCGTTATTTTTATGGGGCGCTTGCCACGTGAAGTTCTGCTCTCATTTACTTTTCCTAAAGCTGAACAACGAGTAATTGGAGGAGGAGGGCTGCCAAACGGGGTCGCTGGACTCGAGAGCGTTGAGTAGTGGTGTGGTCTGCTCTCATGGTAGCTACGTCCACCTCGGCTCATGGGCTAATTAGACGCTTCCGGGAGAAATTTACTTTTGAAAGCTTGAGAGGGAAGGGGTACAGCATTCCTGATATATCTAGAATTCTCCTATTGGGTGGGCCTCAAAAACACGGGCTCTGCATTGTTGATACATGGACTCACTGTATTATCCCCCAAACTTTCATGATGACATTTATTTATCCTCATTTTATAGAGATGAGAAGACTCAACTTGAGGCACCCTGACAAAGTCATAAGGCAAATTAGAAGAAGGACTGGGATTTAAACCTAGATCTAATACCAAATCTCACAGCTTCCCATGTGGGAATCCCGATGAAGGTATTAAAATATCTCTGTGTCTTGGCGAGGAAACCATGACTCAGATTTAATGGCTGACCCGATGTCAAGTCGGTGTTCTGGATTTCAACCTGTGTCTGTCTGGCTTATTGCTCTGAGGTGAGACCCCCGTTGATTCCCTAAAATTATAATGAGAGCCAGACAACAGAACTTTCTGGATTGACGGAAATAGTCACGTCTGAGCTATGCAATATGGCAGCCGCTAGCTGCATGTGGCGATTAGCCACAAGAAATGTGCTATGTGTGACTAAGGAACTGAGTTTTAAAATTGGATTTAATTTCAATTAATCTAAATGTAATCAATGCCATGTGGCTAGTGGCTTCCATTCTGAACAGAACCACTTTGGATCTTCACAAATGCTGTCGCTTCACCAAGGGCTCATAAGCCCTCCTACATGTTAGGAAAAGGCCTTTCAAAGACGAGGACTAGTAGCGAGACTCTATTAAATGGGCAGATGGAGGCCTGCCAGGTAAGAAATAGCATGACCTAGAAGATCACCTGGCACTTCCTTCCCAGCTCCAATCTCTTTGCGTTGGAAAGCAGAAAGATTCACCCTCCTTCCTGTTCCATAAAGGATGGGCAAAATTTCCTGCGTCATTGAAATGCCCTTTCTTTTTGGCTTAATCGGAGGGTAACAGTCCAGGAGATAACCTCTGTGCTTGCCATCAATCCTCTAAACCGTACTAGGACATTTGTTGCATTTTAAAATAAAGAGAATTAAAGTTAATGGTGTTTTGACATCTTCATGAAACCTTTTAAAGTATATAAAGACTTTTGTTGATCAATGATGCTAGTCTCCTGGTAAAATTTAAGCTTTCCAAAATGGGGCTTTTCAAGATATGTGGGGGAAAAAGAAAAGCCCTCATGGAATGGAACACTAGCATGGGAAACATTTATAAAGACCTTCAGTTTTCTCTTTAAAGTAGCAATTATAGGGACGCCTGGGTGGCTCAGTTGGTTAAGCGGCTGCCTTCGGCTCAGGTCATGATCCCAGCGTCCTGGGATGGAGTCCCACATCGGGCTCCTTGCTTGGCAGGGAGCCTGCTTCTCCCTCTGCCTCTGCCTGCCTCTCTGTCTGCCTGTGCTCTCTCTCTCTCTAACTAATAAATAAATAAAATCTTAAAAAAAAAATAAAGCAGCAATTATGAAACCGATGACCCTTCAGCTAATGATATGCTTGGTTATATATTCTGTATGTATGTATGCATATAAAATCACGTATGATTTGTATAGTATGCATGTGTGTGTACACAGATGTACACATATATAAATGTATATGCTTAAATTAACTGTTACCATTTGAAAATCGGATGACTAGTTCCATAGATAACTGGATTCTTTTTTAGTTTCTTTTGAAATGTATCAGAAAATCTGGTAACACAGCCTGTATTACTACTTGGGGGAAAAAAAAAAACTACAGTTAAGGAGAAGATGTTCCTTCAGCTGGAACATATGTGAGGGACATTTGTTCTCTGCTTCTCCATGGTCCCCGACGTCCTGACTGATGTCCTGATGGGGAATTACGTGGGCATCTGAGGCTGGGGTGGGAGACTACTGAAGATGAGTGGATTTCCACCTCTCATTACCCGTAACCATGCAAGCCCAGAAAAGATATTTTGTAATGATATGGGTGAAAGAATTTCTTCTTCCTATGAGGTGGTGTTTTGTTTTTGTTTTATTTTGTTTTGTTTTTTCCAAACAACTGACGGTTAAGTCAAACATCTGGAGAGGATTGGTCAGAGAATCTACTGGAAGGAGAGTGACCAGGGGAAAACCTTGCCACAATGACTGATTTCTGCTGGTTTCCGCCCAGCTCTGTGGTGACAACACTTCTTCAGGGCCAGCTAGGTGATGGCTAACAACAGAATATAAGACCATACCTCAAAACGGCAAATCCCAAATGCCTCCCTGCTACAACAGGGCTTCTTCCCTGCAAATGGATGCTAAGGGCCTCCACCACTCCCCAAGGTGCAGCTGTTAGCCTCACCCCGCCCCGGAGCGTCTCCGTAGACTCGGGGAACTGTGCTCCCTAGCAGCGATTTCATGATTCACCAACACCAGATTGTCTAAGACCAGGAGGAGAGAAAAAGGATCAAGCCAGAAAACCCATCTGCAATTCATTTCACACCAGACTTTAAAAACACGTCCACCTGACAAAAGTACAATCGATCATTTCATTTCATTTTTAAAAGAGTAAACATGCTCAAAATTAAATGATTTTTTTTTAGGGGGGTGAGAAGTAAGGATATCCAAAAAGCTCTATGCAGCTTTGTTCTCCATATTCTAATTCTTTCATGTTTCTCTGCCTGATGTCTCCTAATGTACTTTCACTAGAATCCGATTTTTGATCTTTAATCCCTTTATGTGTTTTTCTGTGCTTACTCTTGAATGCCTTTGTAGCTGCCATAATTGGGTCTCTGGCACCATTTTAATAGGGCTTAGCACAATGCAGGCTTGACAAATTTCATCTAAGTGGAAAAAAAAAAACCACTATCAATATCATCTGAGAAACTGACCAGAGTTTCAAATAGGCTGCAACAAACATATCACACAAGACACAGTCAGACTGAGGGAGGCAGCCTCCATGACTCCATGGTCAGACCAGGAACATGAGAGAGACCAACTGAGGTTGTGTGACATCAGCCTGTCTGTCCTGGTGGTTTACAGACTGACAATTCTGGAGACGGAAGGCTGGACCAGATGATTTTTCAAGGCCCAAGCTGGTCAGCAGTCTCACTCTAAATGTCAGGGCCGGGCTTCCCTGGAAACACACACACACACACACACAGACGTCATATCCTCTCTAGGTGCCTATGCCTTTGTGACTTTCAGCCAAGGTGCTCAACAACCTGGCAGTGTCTAAGTGACATTCTCTGACACAGCTCTGCTGGAAACAACGTCGGATTTACAAATGGCCTGGCAATAGAGGACAATGCAACTGAAGCAGGCATCAGTGGGAGTGGCAGTCTGGCTCAAAATAACCCCATTTCCTCTGGGAAAGGCCTTCATATCCTTAAGTGGAGTCGGGGGCCATGTTCCTGCCACCTGACCCAGCCCTGGGCACAAGGCAGAGCTCACTGGTTCGGTAGTGGACACTCGACTTAGCAAAATCCTCCCTGCAAGTTTCTCCCATGGAATCAGGGAAAAGAGTCAACCATTTTCTGATGTCAAAACCGAGGGGCTCAGAACGTTTTAGTGACCGTGTTTCCCATTGTGTACGGGAAACGGGTTTGTGGAAGCAAAAGTCTTGAGGTTCTCCTATTTTCTCTGAGTGCGGGCTGCCTTGGTCATAATCGTAGGGGACATGCCTGTAACTTCCCAGTAGAGTCACCACGTTGCGTAAGTTGATCGGAGTGGCATTTACATCTCCTACACGAAAAGAGGGCTTCTCAGTCTGTACTGCTGATATTTTGGGTGTTGTCAATTTTTATTATGGGAGGTTGTGCTGTGTGCTCTGGGATGTTTACCAGCATCCCTGGCCTCCACCCACCAGATGCACGTAGCAACCCCCCACCCCCAATCTCTAGTTGTAACTACCAACAATGTCTCCTGTGGGGAAAATTGCTCTCAGCTGAGAATCACTGCACTAAAAGAATTTTAATGCAGAAATTCAACATTAATAACCAGCAAGGTCCTCTGGCCCCACCTATCCATGGCAACTAAGGTTTGGTACGTGAATTGGGACTATAAAAAGGCAAGTCCCAATTTAGATTCTCTGTCTTGGATATATTCTGAATTCCTCCTTGCTATGAAAATCTGGCCAAGCCCTTCACATACTTATTACCTTGTGGAGTGTTTCACCTGTTTCTCTGGTCTCTGGTGACATTTATATCTCACAAAGATGTTTACGATTACAAAGAGGAAAAGGGGTCCCTTGTACTCATGGTACTAGTCTTGAAAACAGTCCATCATGAGATTATGCACGTATCACACTGAGACAGACAGACCTACTGTATCATGTGCATATTATATGTTTCCCACAAAGGTCATTCTGATCACTGCAGGCCTGTCCCAATGTAGTAAGGATCAGAATGCTTGACATCTGGCCGGCATATTCAGCAGCATTCTTTACCCACATCCCATGGTATTCTGCACCTTTCAAACAGTATCTTGATATCCCTTTGCATAAATTGCTTCTTCTTTAATGATATGTGGGAAAAAGAAATATGGTATTCTTACTATGGGAGTTGTAAAAACGTTTTCCCAGCGATTCTCTCAGAGCAAGAACACAACTAGCAAATATTCCCTCTCCGAAGACTTAGAATTTCAACTAGAGAGATGTAATGATAGAAGAAAAGGGGGCAGGATTATTTAGACAAAAGAAAGGGCATTCACTGTACAGCTAGCTCCTGATGGCAAAATAGTCCTCTTGGCTTCTGCCCTAGGCCCCTATCTTCAGTCTTCTGGTCAACTCTGTGAGCTACTTAATAGGCTAGTACTTGAAACCCAGGAACCCAACCCGATCCTACCAAGAAAGGCCCACTGAAGTGGTGAATGCAAACACCATGGGCATCTCAAGACCTATGAATTAGCAATTTTTTTCTATTAAAAATGGAAAATTCAATAACCTACATTTAATTCTGAGGCCTCTTCCCCGTAGTAATTACAAGATAAATAGATCTCACACTTAAAAGGGCTCTCTCTTTTCTGGCAGGCAAGCGCTCTGAAAATGGGGAAGCCGCCAGCCTATCTCATTCCTCCCCACCGATGCAGCAGACAACAGCTCGTCGAATGCAAGCTGTGGCACACTCCTGAACCCCACCATTACCAAGAGACCTTTAAAGGTGCTTTAAAAAAAAAAAGATTTATTTATTTGACAGCACATGCGCACATTCACGCGCGAGAGAGAACACAAGCAGGGGGAGTGGGAGAGAGAGAAGCAGGTCTCCTGCTGAGCAGGGAGCCTGATTCCAGGCTGGATCCCAGGACCCTGGGATCATGACCTGAGCCAAAGGCTGACACTTAACAACTTGAAAGCAGGCACCCCTTGAAAGGTGCTTTTAAATCTTTAAAAAAAAACTTGGAAAAGATGTAGGCTGCACATAGGACTTGGGAGTTCCAAAGCTGACTGGCTGCCCCCCTCTTCCATCACACCTACAAACATGATCCTGCTGTCATCCCATTCCAAAATGTTCCCCTCAAATGTCCTCTTTTCCACCCCACGAGATGCCAGGAAGGCCATATGCCTCCTCCCACTTTTGCTGAAGTGTCAACAATGAAACACAGAAACCCACATGTGCTCCCTGGCCCGGTCCCTCCCCCTCTGCCCAGATGATAAATAGCAAGAAGGGCAGGGGACCTTCTGGAAGCTTACCCTGGCCCCTGAAACGAAACACAGCTACTCCAACTTCTATGGAAGAGTCATTAAATGCTCCATAAAATGTACTTAGCCTTCAGCAAAAAGGTTTTTCCTCCAACAAAACAATTTAAATGCTGCCAGCAGAAAGGATCAGATGGCAGAAAGTCCCCGTGTGTTTAAAGGTTCTATGAACTAGTGGTGACCTTTATCTGGCTGCTCGGCATCCTGCCTTTAAAGACATGCGGCCCATTTTGTACCAGGCGCTTTGCCGGGAAGAGAGTCCTAAAGAGGCCGGTCTTTATTTATTTATTTTTCACTAGCTCCAGGGGTGACCTCTTCTGAAGAATGCAGCCTGGGCCAGACACCATTCCCAGGGCTCTACACTGGCCATTTCCTGGGCTGCACACAGTTGTGAGTCCAGAACTAGCTTTGTTTTAACCCTTTTATCAAGGCAGGAATCTCAGGTAGGCAGAAGCCTGGATGTCTCCACTGCCCAGTCTTCTCATTTCAAGCTTCCCACCCAACATCACAGAAGACAAGGAGTCCAGGCCACAAAAAAGTTAGCACCGAGGCTTACTGTGATCTTTTCTGTGGTTCTGTCTCTGCCAAAGTCTCTCACAATAACAACAGTGATAGCAATAATAATAATAATAATAATAATAATAATAAGACCAGCAGCCAAAGCTACCTTAACCAACCAATCTAATTCATCTATCAGGTTGCAGGCTGGGTGATTTACAAAGCTTCTTGTCTAAGCCTCAGGAAACCCTCCTTGTAGGTCTTTTTTTTTTTTTTAAACAAATAAGGAAACTAAGGTTCAGAAAGGCTGAGTGAGTTGCCTAAGGCCACAGAGCCAGTACACACTGAGTTAGAAATTAACTCGAGCACATCTGATTCCCATATCTGAAAACACTGTAAAACACACAGGCTCTCACATACTAATTTCTGCTCAACATTAAGCCACTTTGCATGACACTAAGCACTCAAAACATACACATGCAGAAACACAGGCACACACAAAACTTGCCTTCCAATTCAGCCTCTAGGATCCTATATGTGTTTTCTCCTACGTTCATGAGCACAACTCCAGCTTCTCACAGTTGGTCAGGCAGAACATGGTCATGATCAAGGCTGGTCTCCTCCCCTCTGTCTCCCACCTCTGTTGGGTGTGTGAAGGTGATTCCCAGATGTTCTGGTTCTTAGTTAGCCTTATGAGTAGAAACGAGGCCAGAGCAGCTGCAGAGGAAATGTTCTCTTTTGTTGTCTGCTTCCCTGGGACTCACCTAGTCTAACCTGGACTCACCTGAATTTATTCCAAGTCAAGGACCATGAGCAATCAGGGAGGGGATGGACTGGGTCTCAGTCAAGGAAAAGAAACAATTCCTTCATTTTTGGGGAAAGTGCCACTGCCACATTCTTTGATGCAAAATGGTTCTGATCTTCCCAAAGACTTAACATCTGCTTAATGCAAAGCTTTCTGGGTCCATTTAGGCCTCCTCTAAGTGCTGCTAGATGCCCCACCACTGTTACGGGCAGGTCTGGTGGGATGGAACCACTGTAACATGAGCTACAACACACATGGGGCTTTCGAGTCCAGAACTTGCATGCAGAGAACCTCACCACACCAACTTGCATGCAGGTTGGAGCCAAGGCCTGGAGAGAGCACTTCCAAGGGCAAGAATGTGGGCTCTTTCCATTCCTGGCTGTGAGACCTTCTTCAGGTGCTCCAGAGACACCCCCCAAGGAGGTGGGCAGTTTGAAAACACTCATATAGCCACAAAGCCAGTGCCTTTGGTCATTGGTTTGGGCCTATCCTTTCTACTCATGGCTTCTAGAGGCTGGGGCCCAAGGCTGCCCTTAGAATGAAAGAAGAAATGTTCCCTCCCAGTGGCTGTGCTTCTCCACTGAGAGAGATGAATGAAGGGACTATACATATACACTCAAAGACTTCAAGGTGACCTACGGGAGATCTCTGGGAGGTGAGGCTAGAATGTGGAAGCCTAATTAGTGGCTGCATCTGAAGAAAGAGGAGGTGAAACAAGGGGACTTAGCCAAAAGGGGCAGGGAAAAAGGAAGACCAGAGTGTCAGATGTGGGCAGTGTGTCCACAACACCATCCAGCAAAGATTTGCAATGAATCCCGGGGATGTGGCCTTTCCAAGTAATGGAGAGGCATGCTGCCTCGTGGGGAGGCTAATTCCTCTGGCTGCACTTAAGCCTACAGGAAAGTCCTTCAAAACCCCACTTCCAGGGGCCTCTGCCTGCTCCTCTGGTGCTGCTCGCCTTCCTGGTCATCTGATACCAGGAGGGGTGTCACTAGGATGGGGGACGGGAGCTTTCCAGGAATTAGAAAGGGCTTCTGACATTTTCTCCACCATGAGTGTGCACACACACACTTGATTTCAGCCACACAAGAAGGAGGGGGGCCCCTGTTTGAAATCTTCTCTGAGATGTTATGAACTGATCACAGGTTCGCGACTGGCTGAAATATTTTGACCCTCTTCTAACAATTCTTTGATTTCTTACTTATTCCCATCAACCTCAGAAATCTTGACCCCAAAAATGGGCCAAAACATCTGGGTCTATTATGGGTAGTGTCCAACACAGCATCATACTATGTAGAATGTAGCATCTAGAATGTGGAATACAGAGAGCGTATTAGTATATAACATAGGGGAAAGCTCCGTCCGTCTCTCTATTGGTTGTATGGTATTTTCATCATATTTGGAGGAAGTATTTAAGAGGGCCCAACTGTATGAAGACAACATGGTGTGTGAAAAAACAAATTGTCCAGAGTGGTTCAATCTGAGGCTCCACGTAAAGTCCTTGAGATTGCTGACAAGGTGTGCTAGCTACAGCAAGGTGTTGTGGACAGGAAATGCAAACAATGGTTCTGCACCAAGCCTCCCATCGGGGCACAGAGACAGAGGCTTCAAAAGGTGGGTGACCACCTGCCATCAAGTTACTGGTCCTTTTGTGGGCAGCCCCATGTATCAGGTTCCATGGGGGAGGAGCAATAAGGGTTTAGTTATTTAACGAAGGCTCATTATTTTTCCCCGTAACACACAGAGACACACACAACATCTGTCAGGTGCCGCCTGTGTGTCAGCATCGTATGTGTGCCACCTCGTGTAATTCTCAGAACAACCCTGTTGAGTCAAGGCCAGGAACTGAAGCTCCCGGAGATGCCAAGACTTGTTGAAAGGTCGCCGCATGTGACCTTGTCATGGGTGTAGATGTGGTTGTGGGCCAGGAGCATAGACCTAAAGCCCGTGAGTTGAACTCACATACATTTTTCTGTACTTCCTTTGATGGCTATGCTGTAGCCAGTGATGTAGGGTTGAGTAAGTGTGGAGAGAGCTTAACGAAAATCCTGTATATTATATATATAATATGCATGTATTATATATATGTGTGTGTATATGTTTTATTTTGTTTTGTTTTTGCTTTTCTGGATCTGAAATTCTAATCACTGGGAATAAAGAATAGCAAAAGAGGAGTCAAAGGCAAAATTCTCTCTTGCCTTGTCTTTAAAAATCCAGATTTCTGGGCGACTGGGTGGCTCAGTGGGTTAAGCCTCTGCTTTCAGCTCAGGTCATGATCCCAGGGTCCTGGGATCGAGTCCTGCATCAGGCTCTCTGCTCAGCAGGGAGCCTGATTCCCTCCTCCCCGCACTGTCTGTCTCTCTGCCTGCTTGTGATCTCTGTCAAATAAATAAATAAATAATCTTTAAGGAAAAAAAAAAAAGCTGACATACCATTAAAAAAATCCAGATTTCCTTTTTTTCTTTTTAATAAAAATCCAGATTTCTCTGGATACACAGATACACTAACTGATGAACACATAACCTTCTTCTCTTTGCTACTCTCTGGGCTTAAATTAACATTGATAACACCGTACTCCCTTCTGCCCTGGCCATTCTCCTCCTACCAAAAAGTACCGAAGGGACACCTTAGCTTTTCCTTGGAAAAAAGCCAGGGGCTAGTTAGAAAATTATTTGTCATTATGTATCAAATTGCTTGCCAATTATTTGCCCTGAGGCTGCCGGTGCCCGGCCCCTTCAGTAGCGTGGCCATCTCTTTGCTCTCTCATGGTTTATTTCTAGAAGGAGCTGAGTTGGCTATGAATTCTTCCAAAGGTTTATCAACCCTCCCAGGGCAGTTTGTGCATATCCAATGCGATGACAACAGATACATAATTTATTTTCTGGAGTGAGTTATGAAAGTTAATCAATAAGAAGTGGAAGTCTTGTAAATTATCTATCGAAGATCAGCCTATTAAATGTTCTACTTCTACAAGGCTGGTTTGAGTGGAGGTCTCGGGCTGTACTATTTATTAGCCCACATGCAAGATAATGTGATTTTCAAGCGGATGAAGGCAGACCTAGCTATTAAGACAGAGACAGTCAAAATAAAAATGAAATGTGTTTTGCTACAACAGCAAATCCTGCTCTCACGATTGCCAGGAAAAAAAGAAATAAACAAATAAACGGGAATCAGAGGGAGGCTGGGAACATCTCTCTGCATGGGTAGAGCAGAAAGCTTAGAGGGCATCGAGGAAGGGAGCAGGGGGAGAAGGCACACTGGCAGGCTCTCCTGATCCACCTCAGAGTAAAGCGGGCAAAGCACCGCTTTGCCGCAGGAAGCCTCTCCCACTGCCTGCTCTCCTCTACGGCAGCCCGGCCAGGGCAAGAAGAGAGACCTTGGCATGGCTTCGACTGTGCAAAAGCTCTGAGCGGGAGACAGAAAATGGCCCAGAGACTGGGTGCAGGTTTGTTTCCAGGTCCAGAAATGTGGGTCAGAGGCACTGACGCATAATCAGGGGCCAGGCAAAGGCTATGGGGCAGAAGGAGGTAGGTCAGGATGGAAAGAGAGGGAGAGGGGTGGGCTTTATTCCTTCACTCAGTGGGGATCAGGAGATACGTGGGGGCAAGGCGTGGCCAATGAGAGGGAGAAAAACCCAGATCATTCTACCTGCACGTCCTCGGCCCCACCCCCCATCATGACCATCATGCTGCTTGCTCTCCATAAGGCTCAGTGTATGTTGCTGACTCACCAGAAATTTAGTATTGACAACATCTCTATCTAAAAGATGATCCAGAATAAAAACTGGGGGTATTATGACCATGGGGGTTCACTGGGTTGACATCAGTTAAAGGGAGGCTCCCGTTCCTCCTGTCTACCTCACTCAGGGTGATCTGACAGCCGTGTCCATGCCGAAGGAATCCAAAATGCCTGTGTCCCTAAATGCCAAGATCATGAGTACAGGGTTTTCTTCTCCTTCTCTGGCCCTGGCATCTTTTGGAGCAAGCGCATTCACTTGGAGCAGGATGCCTCCAGACAGGCCTCGGTGCCACAGAGCACCCCTCTTGTTTCCCTCTCTGCTCCAGGGCAGGTCCCTGGGTGGCCTGAGCCAAAAAGGCTTTCTGCTGGATAGGCAACGGTCCTGCATGCAGGGGCCCTCAGGGTTTGTGTACCGAAGAGCAACCAGAGGCTCCTGCTAGGCTTTGATCACGAGCTTTGCCTCAGACCCTGCAGACAGACATGTGGGCATGACTCTGTATCCCCTGGCTGGCTCCAGACCCTTTCCTCCATCGCTCAAGAAGGCACTGAACAACACGTCTGAGCACAGCTCACCTGTAAGACAACCTTCAACTCTTTAATGTATTTGTATTATTTAAAAAGCAAAGCTTTCATAGACTTCAGAATTACAAGGACCTTTAACTTAAAGCTCTCAGAATAAACCAGAAATTTTCCAGGGGCCTCTTATCATCACTCAATAAAAATCTGAATTCCTTACCGAATTCAGCAGGGCCCTACCTCACCTAGCCCCTGCCTGCCTCCCCCATATCGCCTCCCACTCATCTTCCACTTGAACACAAGACTCCAGCACTACTGGCTTCCCTTCAGTGCTCTGTGCTTGCTGGTCCCTCTTGGTGGGATGCTTCTTCTTGAATTTGTTCTAGTCTTCAGTGTCACTGCTCAGAGAGCCTCAGCTGACCACCCTTGTCTAGGAGAGGCCCGCACACCCAGGCCACTGTGTCATGGAGAACCTCTCTCATTTCACTCCATTCTTCTCTCCATAACACTTAAAAGAAATCCCATACAAGGGCCTTGACTCTTTGAGGGCTGTATCTTCAGTGCCTAGAATGATGCCTGGCATTGGATCAATGCCCCATTGCTACTGATGAATAAATGATCAGATGAGCATATTCTCTATTATAACTGATTATAATGTGTCAATCGATACGTTGGAGCACCGGGGTTGAGACACACAGCCTTGGAGGGGGCTGCTTGGACCTCCCTTCTTCACCTTCCAAACCAATGAGGAATTTTGCATATACCATATTTACCCAAGTAAACACCACTCCCACTGGAAGGAAATATGCTTTTTGGCCTTGACCTTGTTTTGCCTCCAGCAAAATGCCTTTGGCTGTCAGCAGCTTGAAGCCTGGGCAGAGCAGGTGGAGGGAGGTGTAAATGACCCTGAAGGTTGAAAGGAAAAGAAATTATCACCCAACAGATTGGCAAAAATTTAAAAGATTGATGATGTTCACTTTTGGCGTGGAAGCAAGGAAACTGGTCTATCATACCGTCTTTGAGGGAATAACAATTGGCAAAGCCATTTTCTGGAGGGCATTTGGCAGTCCCATTTAGAATATAAAATGCACGTACCCAGGGAACCAGCAAACTCAATTCTAGGCTTCTGCCCTCAACCTACTTTCATACGTGTGCACAAACACAGATGTGCAGGGGCATGCATTGGCAGCACTGTCGCAGGGAAAACAAACGGAACCAGAAGCTACCAAAATGGGTATAAAAGGCAAAATGGCTAAATAAATTGTGGTATGACCATATATGGAATTTTGTTCAGTCTGTTCAGAATACTAGGGCAGATTTCTGTGTGATGACCAGAGAAGGTGGCCACATACGTGTTGTTAGATACATAAAAACAAGTAACAGAACAATGCGGGCGGGCAGGATGACTTTAAACACGTGTGTTATGTTCCTGTATATGTGCGCATGTGCATAATGACATGGGAGGGGGATGGGGGCATTCCAAACTACCGCTCCAATCTGTTACCTTGCATCACCTCTTTGTAGGGGAGTGGGGGGGAGGAGTGGGGCTGTGGTAAACAGACTCACATGCTTTCCTCTGTGTTAATGTTTATTTCTTGAAAGCGTTTTGGGGGAAAATAAACCATTACATTACAGTTTTAAAAGTCAAAGGAAGTGGGGTACCTGGGTGGCTCAGTGGGTTAAACCTCTGCCTTCGGCTCAGGTCATGATCTCAGGGTCCTGGGATCGAGCCCCACATCTGGCTCTCTGCTCAGCAGGGAGCCTGCTCCCCGCCCCCCGTCTCTCTGCCTGCTTCTCGGCCTACTTCTGATCTCTCTCTCTCTCTCTCTCAAATAAATAAATAAAATCTTTAAAAAAAAAAGTAAAAGAAAGAGGGTTGTGGGATCTTAGCAGAACCCAGGCTGGGGCGAGGGATGGGATCTGTGCCTCCGTCAGAGGGAAACTGAGGGACAAAGAAGGCAGTCAACGGTCTTGGATTCAAATCCCAGGCTTCCCCGCTCGCCCACTCTGTGAATATGATCCTGGCCACCTAACTTCTCTGCCTCTTGGCTTCTCCTCTACGAAGCTGGGATAACTGCAGCACCTGCCAGTTTGAATTTTGGTGAGGATTAACTGAGATAATTCCTGTTAGCACACCACCCAGCACGGGGCAAGGGTAAATATGAACTGTTAATTTTATTATCATTAAGTTATTCTCATGTTTCAACATTCAGATCTGCTCAGAATTGGGAAAGGCAAAGGAGAGAAAAGAGACCATAACATGGCAGGTTAATTAATTCCAACTTACAGAGTAGTGCTGCCTCACAGAACGTTCAGCAATGAAAGAAATGCTCTATATTGGGCTGTTCGACATAGTAAAGACAAAACCAGGTGTCTACCAAGCACTGGAAATATGAAGAGTTTACCTTAACTTAAATTGCAGTAGCGACATGGGGCTAGAATGGACAGCACGTTTCTAGAGAATTTCACTCTCCCCAGAGAGAGTAACCTCCTTCTGTCCTGACAGTCCCTGGTCCTGAAGGTGGGCACAAGTCACAGTACTTAAGATATTAGGAAACCCTAAGCATTTCATCTCGCTTGGGGTGGAAGAGGCGAGTTTAGAAGGTTTTACGGAGCAGGTCCCTTCTCAAGCCTCATTCAGTTTTTCTGATTGCTCGATGAGACCCACATGGTGCCTCCTTAGACGCCATCTTTGGGACACTTGGAACCTCCTTAATCTTCCTACGAGAGAAGAGGCCTCAAACAAGGCAAACACTGTCAGCAAAGACAAGTAATGGCATATTTGCTAACCCTGCTTTGTCTTCAGTGTATTTTTTTTTTTATCAAACTACAACACCTGCCATAGAATTCATCCTTTAGAAGGTACAATGCAGTGTTTTCTAAGACCGTCACAGAGTTTTGCAACTGCTGCCCCTATTTAATTCTAGAACATGTTCATTGCCCCTAAAAGAAAGACGGTACCATTAGCAGTCACTCCCCGTTCTTCCTCCCCCAGCTTCTAGCCACCACAACTCTGCTTTCTGTCTCTACAGACTTGCTTATTCTGGGCACTTTGTGTAAATGGAATCATATACTATGTGGTCTTCTGTGTCTGGCTTCTGTCATTAACCGTAACATTTTCACAGGCCATCCGTGTTATAGCATGTATTACTACTTCATTCCCTTTCATGGCCGAATGTTTCCCAGTAGATGATGGACCACTCTTTGTTTATCCCTTCATTAGACAATGGGCATTTAGGGTCTTGTCATCATGTGGCTTTCATGAGTAATGCTGCTGTGAACACCCATGCCCAAGTGTGTGTGTAGGGATGCGTTATCTTCAGTTCCCTTGGGCTCGCACCTAGGTGTGGAATTGCTAGGTCATATCGTGACCCTATGTATACGTTTTTGAGTCATTACTAAGCTATTTTCCAAAGTCACTGCAAAATTTCGCATTCCCACCAGCAATGTACGTCCGTCCCGGTATCTGCACGTCCTCACCAGCACTTGTTATGGTCCGTCTTTTTATTGCCGCATTCTAGTTGACGTGATCAGCGTTTTTTCAGTAGATATTATTTATTGAGGCCTTGTGGTGGGGAGGTTTCCCTGAATTAGTGATGCACGGTTTCCTTTTGTAAATTAACTTATACTACTTATAAAAACAGAATCAAATTCAGTCATAGCATTAAATATATAATAGTGCTTGTGCTACAAAGCGGCTGAAGGAATAAAGTTTAGGAAACTGCGGTTAAAGACAAAGCTTTGGGCTCCCCCCATGGGGTCCACATGTAGACCTGAGACCTAAAGCCATCTGCAAAAGTGGTGAGTGTGTGAGCGTGCGTGTATGTCCATGTGTATGCACGTAGGTGTGTGTGTATGTGTGCATGGGCATGCGGGCACATGTGTGCATGTGTGTGTGTGCACACACATGTGGGTGTGCATGTTTGAAAACTTCTGCTCTCATCTATTTAGCCTTTCACTCTATGCACATGAATGGGCAGCAGAGAAGCCAGGAGATTTGCCCACTGATGCACAGACATCCAGGGACAGGTCTGGAATAAGAGTAAAGTCTTCAGAACTCCTGCACCAGGATCCTTCTGGAATTGTATGGAAAATTTAGAAGTATCACTCAGCCAGTGTGTGTAGGTGGGGCCATTCTCACTCTTCCTGGAGAAGGGCCACAACTTCTGGCTTTCTTTATTATTCTTTTCCACCTTACTTGTCTTGGGGATTTGGACACAAAGGGCCCTGGAAAACAGGGCCATCAAACAGCCAGAGATGGGGAGCCTGAAGCAAGTTTAGTGCAGACAGGTCCCTGTGAGCTTCGCTATTCCCTAGCTGAAAGTGACTTGTGAAAGGGAGGGGTCGCCAGTCCCAGGGAGGCATGCCACCACATCCAGGATGGGGTGATGCAAATTCTGAGTGCAAGATATGGAACGTTCTGTCTCTTCCTAGTTGGTCATCTGGCCCAGAGTTGGGGGGTAAGGCCAGCCCCTCTGCCCTGTTTGGGGACATGTACAAAGACTTAGGTTACACAGTTGACCTTCTCTGAAAGGCTTTCTCCACCCAAAAGCCACAAAGTCACAAAGCCATGGCTGTTTCTGGAACGGAGATTCTTAGGTACATTTTTGCATGGGGTGTGACGACAATCAACTGGAAGTTAGAAACCCTTCCACCACAAGACCACAGGCTCACAGTTTGACATATACTTCCAGGGGAAATTTCCAGGCACCCCAATTAAAAATCCATGACCATGAATCACTCTGCGGGAGTCCCTCTTTCTTTACCAGCTCTGGAGAGTGGCTTCAAAGTCACTGGTGGGGGTCACGATGGAGTTTTTTCTGGGGTTGGAAACTTCTCAGCAGCAGTTAGGAAACACGGCTGCTGACAGCTGAAAATTCTCTGCCTGGGCCTCCAGATCAAGTGACGGAATGTGTGTTTCCATGGCCCTCCCAGAAACAGGTGGCTTCTAAACTCTGGAAAAGCACATTCCCCTGCCCCACCGTAAATCAGCTGCTCTCTGTGGACATGAGTATTTCAGGCATGGACGGGTGCAGTATCAGGTGTCTCCAAGACAAACCCAGGAAGCTCAGAAGAGAGGAGTGGAGGGAAGAAGGATCTCAAGACAGGGTAGGATGGGAGCTTAAGAGCAGAGCACCATGATCTTCCTTAACATGAGTAACTCCTTCTTCCTTCCTACATTATTTCCTTCATGACACTTACTAAAATGATCATCCATCTACTCGTGTGTTGTTGTAGCTGTTCTCTTCTTGGTTTTGTCTCTGTCTCCTATGAGATCACTGAGGAAGGGATCATATCTGACTCCTTGTGCACTGTGCTATTAATGTCTAGCATTGTATCTTGCATACAGCAGGTGCTCAATAAATGTCTGAAGAATTACCCAAAGAATGAATCTACCAGTCATGCACAATAATCTTTTCTGCTGCCCTCCAACACACAAACCTCTCCTTCTAGTGTACACATGAGTAAACTGATGCTCAGAGAGGTAAAATTATCTATTCAAGATCAAACGTAATATGAGGGAAGGCTGATTCTAGAATTCAGGTCTGTCTGAATCCAGACTCCCAGTTGTTCCTGTTGTCACAAATGACAAAAGTGAGACATCTCTCTCCCAGGGGCCTTCCCTACTTCTGCTAAGATAAAAATAAGAGGAAAATAAGCTAGCCCTAAGACAGAACTGTCCTATGATGGAAAATCCAGTCCATGAACACATGGCTCACCAGATGCTGTGTGCAGCTTTGGTACGGTAAGACTTCATAAGCGCCCAAGACTGATCCCCCATGCTCAAGCAGATTTACTTGAAGCCCTTGGACATATTTGTGGGCCATTAACAATTAAACACACATGCTGCACTCCCCTGAAGCCACGAAAGTTACCAGGCCCTCGCACACAGACACACTTCTATGTTTCCCAGTGCCCTCTCACTCTCTTTCCATAATCCTTGTGATTTTCTGCTCCAACCTGCCCCCGCACCCCCACCAGAAACTGTCCCTCCTTTCTGGGCAGAATTCTCTAGTTGATAAAGATTCAAGAAATGGTGGCTTAAGGCATGGATATTTATTAACCAACCATGGATACCATGGTGTTGGCAATTTCCACTGAATGCATGCTAGCCTTCCTTCCTGTTTCCCATCGTGTCCCACTAAAGACCACTAGATCATGTACCATGTAGCTTCTGGAGGAAATCTTTTAAAAATGTAAAATCAGGTCATGGTGTTCCTCTACCTGAAGCTTCCCAGGGGTTTTCCATCCATCTTAGACGGAAATCTAAACTCCCTGCAAAGCCCAAGAAGACCGAAGGTGATCTGGTTGCTGACCACACATATGACTTCATGTCCTACCTCTTCCTCTGTCATCCACCATGTCCCCATCATACTGACCATCTTTGTTAGTCCAAAATGTGCCTTTAGGGCTTCCATGTGTCCCCCTTTACCTGAACTCTCTTCTCTACACCAGGACGTTACATAGTTGGGTCCTACTGTTCATCAGATCTGAGCTCAACTTTGCACCTTCCATTCTTCAACAACCCCAAATAACCCTCTCAGTGACTATCATGTAATGTGTTTTATTTTCTTCATAGTACGTAATGCCATCAGATGTTCTGCTTATTGCCTGTTTTCCTCTGTTAAATCTGAGCAGTCTTATTCCCCCCTGCAAACCTCTTGCCCAGCACACGTTGAACGCTCAATAAGTATTTACTAATTTTTTTTTAAAGCAACCTCATAGATGCAGAGCAAATCTTTTTTTTTTTTTTTAAGATTTTATTTATTTATTTGAGAGAGAGAGCGAGCGAGCACAGGCAGACAGAGTGGCAGGCAGAGGCAGAGGGAGAAGCAGGCTCCCTGCCAAGCAAGGAGCCCAATGTGGGACTCGATCCCAGGACGCTGGGATCATGACCTGAGCCAAAGGCAGCTGCTTAACCAACTGAGCCACCCAGGCGTCCCTATTTACTAAATTTTTGAATGCATATGGAAACCAATCTAGAGACATCTGAATTTCCAAACTAAGATCCCTCCTTGGCCTCCGCAATGCCCATGGCCTGTTATCACCCTCATTTTGATTGTGAGGGTCAGATATAAAGATGGAAAGAAAAGCACAATTACTGGTAAGCTACTGATTGAAAAAAAGGTCTTTTGCATTTTCTGCGCACACTCTGGCAAGGGCTGGCTGGCTCACCTCATCCTAATGCCATGGGCAGGCCCATTCCGGGACTTCTTTCTCCAATCTATAAAGGGAAAATGTTATACTTTTAGGACTTAAGGGAATTAGGAGAAGGATTTAGTTTTTAAGAGAGAAAGTGAAGTCATTTAAATTGAAAACTGATCTTGGGCCTGAGACGTGCATTTGGTTTGCAAGAGAAATACTCGGGCAGGGGTGATGAGAGCTGACAAGGCAAGTCTGCTCTGTCTCCCGGTATCGGCTTCTGCAAGAAGTCTGCAGGAAGATAGCTTGATCTCTTGAGCAGCTTGGTTTTTAGTCCTAAAATGGGCATGAACTTTGGCCAGACCTCTAAAGGGGAGCTGTGTGTTTCACGTGTCAGATGTGTACTCATGCCTCATGGATGGATGGAGTTTCTCTTTTCCTCACAGGAAAGCATATCTTTTGGAGTCCCCACTGCATGGAACTTTGGAGAAAGCTGAGAGCAGAAGCCACCCACTTAGCTGGTTGGAGCCAGCCAACCTCTGCCTCTCTCTTCTCTTGATCCTCTAATCCCCGGGGATACATGGTTGGTTCCCCTCCTTCGTCCCCATTATCCCCATTCCACGGACTTAAATGTTATAATTTTCTGATGCTCCATTTACTTAAGATATTAGCCGCATGTTTTGTTGTAAGCTATCGCCTTAGTCTTAGTGTTCCGAACAGAAAGGATATTTATTAGTTGAAAAAATAATTGATTTTATTTTTAAAAGTTTCTTTATTTAAAAAAAAGCTGGATGGGCACCTGGGTAGCTCAGTGGATTAAAGCCTCTGCCTTCGACTCAGGTCATGATCCCAGGGTCCTGGGATCGAGCCCCGCATCCGGCTCTCTGCTCAGCGGGGAGCCTGCTTCTCCCTCTCTCTCTCTGCTTGCCTCTCTGTCTACTTGTGATTTCTGTCAAATAAAATCTTTAAAAAATTAAAATAAAATTTAAAAAGCTGGCTGCAGTGATATAAATGTTTATGTATAGGATGAAAGTATGGGAACTTTTGTGTAAAAAAAAAATCCATGTGCAGGAAGAAGATGGAGAGATGTGTACAGTGATTCCAAGGGGTTATGTCTGGGTGGTGGGTTACAGTTTGTGTGTCCGTGTGTGTATGCATGCACATGTGTGTTTGTTCTTTTCTGATTAAATGTATTTTGCATTAATGTTGTATTAATTTTATAATTAGAAAAATGGGCAACAATTATTTTCAATGAACTGTCTGTTGGAAAGGAGCCTAAGAAGGAAGCCATAAGCTTAAATCAAAGGCCAAACAAATTGGCTGCTTGCTGAGACTGGTACCAAGGTGTGACAACCGTCCTACAGGTGCACAGCTCTATTCGAGACGCACTAGCTAGGCTGGACTTTGGCCACAGGTGAAGTCCACCAAAGGCCATCAACAAACCATCCTATGACTCATCTCTCGGGATGGGTTCTGGCTCAACAGCAATCCTCAACCGACCTCCTTCCCAGGACTGTTCAACAAGACTCCAGTGGGGTCCCAAGTACATGGCGGGGGCTGGGGGGGGCTGAGACGCGGTTCACTAACTCAGAGTTGAATGGTACCCCAGGCTGGATCCATCACATTCTTTCCTGGGAATCTGGAACTTGAATGGAGACACAATGGCTAGTGGTCTTTGCAGCGCAGTCACTGTGGTTTCTGAACCTTGGCGAGAATGATAGTTTGAGCCAGATAATTCTGGCGAATTCTGAATAATTCTGGTTGCCCTATGCATTGAAGAGTACCAACGGCAACCACCCTCTGATTGTGACAACTAAAAATGTCCCTACAGGGCACAATCATCCCTGGCTGAGAACCACTCACCTGAAGAGAAGGTCCATCAACGCTGCCTGCTGAGGTCTTTGGGCCTGCCCTACCTCCTCTATGTGCCCTGGATTGATTTTCATTTTGTTTCACCCCCTTTTTCTTTTTAAATGTTTTTTTTTTTTTAAGATTTTATTTATTTATTAGTTAGAGAGAGAGAGAGCGAGCACAGGCAGACAGAGAGGCAGGCAGAGGCAGAGGGAGAAGCAGGCTCCCTGCCAAGCAAGGAGCCTGATGTGGGACTCGATCCCAGGACCCTGGGATCATGACCTGAGCCGAAGGCAGCCGCTTAACCAACTGAGCCACCCAGGCGTTCCTCGTGTCCCCTTTTTAATCCAAGAACTTCTGTGCATTCAATGGCTTATGCATTATACCTCAAAACCCATAAAAATGTAAACACCTCCATCACTAAATTTTCGTTCAACTAGGCAGGATTGGGTTCTGATCCTCGACCCGAGGGATCTTAACAAAAACACTCGCATTCAAAAATCATCCTTGGTTTCTTGATATTCAAAGTTATCTTTCAACCCATAGAAAGCCAAACAGTTCTTAATTTAGCTTATCTTTGCTATCAGAGCAGATCTGAGCAACAAAGGCATGAATGAAGCACGGGCTTCTGGGCCACATGGGACACTGAAACATACCGAGATATGTCAGCAGCGAGACCCCCACCGAGTAAAGCAAGATGGCGCAGAGGAAGATTCATCTAACCAGGGAGGGTAGGGGGCTTGGTTGTGATGGGGTGTTTAGAACTAACGCCAGCAGGTACAGAAGCTGGAAAGTCAGGAAGCAGAGACGTCATCAGACACACACCTTGCCCGTCCCTGGGAGGGAACTCTACAAAGTGTTCCTTCATGAAGCTCTCACTAGCTAGAACCAAACGCTAAAGAAAACACACATGCAGACAGCATAGTGCACCCAAACCCCACAACTGTTTGAACAGATAAGAATTCCATATGGTCTGCATTACCCTCAGCGATGGAAGGCTTTTTATCCATCCCCAGGCTACCCCATCGCCAGGCAGCAAGTGGGAGCTCCGGTCCCTTACAACGCAGACGGGGACAGGACGCAGCAGCTGATGACTGGAGTTCTGTATGATGGGTGAACGCATCCAACATCTGCTCACTCCCGCACAAATCTTAAGGCCCTCTGGCAGGCAGCACCAAGTCCCTCAGCTAAGTCTCAATGGGAACCACCTGCCGAAACGCCAGGTGTGAAAGAAGCCCTAGCTCATTAGAGTCCTTAAGCCCCCACCTAAATTCCTGGAAAAGGCTCCAGGCAAATACAGGGCTGCCGGCCTGGCCAGGCTCTACGAGGCCGTGGGAGCCGCCTTACTAAGACGGTCACCGGACGGTCCGCGTCAGTTTCACATTTTCGGTCAAAACCTCCCGGACAGCAGGCGCCTCGGTGTTTACACCTCTCAGCGGAACAAATGCAGAGCTGTCGGAGGGAGAAGTGACACACCAGCACAGTGACAACAGAAGACATCGCTCGCAAGCTGGCCACGGCCCCTGGAGTAGCTGATGTGCTTGACAGAGAGTGTGTGTTGGGAACGTTCCTTGATTTGTGTTGAAGGGGAAAACAGAAAGTGCATTTCCAGGAGGTCTAGACATTGATAACCAAAGAGGAGGTCTTGTAAACAAAGCCACAAGGACCATGTCCCGGCGGTCCCCTCCTTGCCGTGTGTCACCGCCCCACCTCCCGTTTTGATCTCCCGGAGGAACCGGGCTTCCACGGGGGAACAAGACCTCCTGACAGAAGGCTGCGAGACAGACGGAGGAAAGCTGATCAGAAATGACAGCGGCACAAAACCCTGTTAGCCTTCCGCTCAGGATAGGTTGTAGGGGGAAGAGACAAGGCTGTTCCCCTGCGGAGGACGAGCGGAGGCGCCGGAGCCACAAAGCCCAGCGAGGTCCTGGGGAGCATCCCCAAGTCTGCCGTTCCCAAGCCCTGAGAGCTAGGGCAGGTTATTTTACTTCCCTGGGCCTCTGTTTCCTTGAAGATAAGTCTCTCCAGGGTGGTTTGGAGCAGTAGAAATACCCTACGGAAAACATCTGATGGAGTGACCAGCAGCCATAGCAACGGCAGAAATAACAGTATTGTAATTATTAGCATGTAAGTATAACAGAGTGATTATAAAAATATCACTACTATTTAACTATGTAACATAGTGTCATATAACCATATGCATTATAAATCACATATGACAATTATATATGTTAGACATAATCACATAATGATACATGATATTACATATAATTATGTTTTATTTTATGGATCGTTATATAATTATATGTAATAGCATATAATTATATCTGATAATCACATACTATATATTATATGTGTATTATATGTAATACATGTTATATATATCACATATATTATGTAATATTATCTAATTCTTATGTTATTTTTATTTCTAATCTTTTTTTTTAAAGCTGCTATTTAGGGGCACCTGGGTGGCTCAGTCAGTTAAGCATCTACCTCCGGCTTGGGGCCTAATCCTGGGGTCCCGCGGTCAAGCCCCAAGGTGGGCTCCCTGTTCAGTGGGGGATCTGCTTCTCCCTCTCCCTCTCCCCCCAACTCATGCTCTCTCTCACTCACTCTCTCTCTCAAATAAATAAATAACATCTTTTTAAAAAGCATCTATCTATCTATCTATCTATCTGTTTTGAGAGAGAGCAAGAGAGAGCGTGTGCTCATGGGCGTTTAGGTTGGAGGTGTGTGGGAGAATCCTAAGCAGGCTAGAGCCAGATGCGGGGCTCAGTCTCACCACTCTGAGATCATGACCTGAGCCAAAATCAAGAGTCAGATGGTTAACAGACTGAGTCACTCAGGCCCCCGTTGTTATCTCTATTCTTATTGAGCCTTACGATATGCCAAGTATCATTATAAGTACCTTACAAATATTAACTCATCTGATCCCCAAAAGCAATGCTGGTAATGATCCCCATGCCATGGAGGAGGATACTAAAGCACAGATTTAGGTGCTTTTAATATGTTCATTTTACAGATGAGAAACCTGCAGTACAGAGAGATTTAGGAACTTCCCAAGGAGGCAAAGCTGAGATTCTAACCCAGCCGTCTAGCTCAAGCACTCGCACTCTTAGCCAATATGCAATATACAAAAACATATGCAGACATGTATGAACACTCACTATTGCCTCTGTTACACAGTTCTGGTGTTATCCATGGCACTGTTGCAGCTGCTCTTGGAAATAAACTTGCTAATATGCTTACTGAGTACTTCCCACGTGCCGGGCCCCATGCTATGAACTTTACATGCTTTTGTAAATGCCACCCAACAAAGTTAATGCTGCTGAGAGACGGCAGCAACCATGCCTGAGGTCACATGGGTTGTAAGCAATGCCCAAGGTCACATAGGTGGGGGCAGGAGATGAGCCAAGCATCCAGTCCAGAGCCCACACCCCTACATCATCACGTTAGCCTGCGCTTCCCTCCCCCAAACACATCACTTCACTTAGTTACCACAGGGGAAGTGCCTCACACACCTCCTGGTACCTCATAAACACCTGAAAACAAGCAGCTGCTGTGGTTTTTATTATAACTAAATGCAAAAAGCCCAGTAGGCATTGTCTTCCAAGAAATGATGGCAGCATGAATTTATGACACCGTCTGTTCAGAGGGCAGATCCTCCACCCCTTTTAAGCCCCTGCACTGTTGGGCAACACCAGTTCCCAAGTCCAGCCGCTCCCGGGAAACCGAGGATTGCTGGTGAAGCACATGGTTCACTGGGCCCTGCCCTTCTGATGCAGACAATCTGGGGTCCAGGGCAGATAGTAGTACATTGTTGATGAACTTGCCTGCACTCTGATCAGTGGCAGCACCGGACAACACATAGATGGAGCCGTGTTTTTCCCGAAGGCTCCCCACAAACTGCCCGGTGCCAGTCGGCAGTCTTGCACTCACACTCCTCCCTGCCACCGGGTGCTGACAGATGGGAGCTATTCTTATTATTTAACATTTATTAAGCGCCCACAGTGTGCTGAGAGCTGCAAGGAACAGGGGTGTGGGTGGTCCCAAAGAGTTTGTCCCCGGAAGGCTATGGCCACATGGAGGGGAGGGGACGGGCCTCTCGTTCCCCTTTAAAGTCTATTCCTCTCAGCCAACCCCAGCCCTAGAGGTCCTTCTGGAACCAACAGACAAAGATTGGGGCAACGATTCGATATGAGTGAGACCTCTCCATCCTTCTTTGTGTGTGACCGACCAGCAGCCCCAGCTCCCCAGGCCCATTGACTTAGGGGATGGCAAGGGGCTGAGTTTGATACAACCCAAGGCCATGGGCTATGCATGTTGAATCTCTTTCTCCCTCCTCCACCAGCATCCCCCAATGGCACCCTGCTCTGTCCAGCTGCACCAAAAGGCATGGTCTGGTTATCAAGAATCTCCATGGAGTGAGGGAACAGACAACTACAAATGTGCTCACTCACCCCTAAATCTAGAGCATCTTCATATGAAAAAGAAAGTGCAACAACCCAGGAAATGGTGAGAAAAACCATGACGGCAGCAATGCTGGCCAACCTTTCCAGAGCGCCTGCAGTGAGCAGGTGTTGTTCTCCATGTGCCGCAAACATCATTTCATCAAGTCTTCAGGGCTCCCTCTGGAAGTGAGACTGTCCCCTGCTGTCAAGTTGAGACAATGGGAGCTCAGAGAGGTGAAGCCCCACATCACACAGGGGCCAAGATGCCTACTCAGATTGGTCTGGGTGGGGCATGCCCAGACCTTGGCCTTATGTCATGTTGCCTCATAGCATTGCATGTTGCCATAGCATTGTGGTTGCAGTGCAAAGGCCTTGGGCATGGCCATTTTTGCACCCTTATATTGCTGACATCGACTTTGGGAGGTAGAGAATGTGGTATATCACTACCATTTTCAAGACAAGCAAGTGGAGGCTCAGAGAGGTTAAGCAACTTGCCCAAATTCACTAGGAGAAGGTTGTGGCCAGATTCAGGTTCCCCTGGTCTGAATCCTATACTCTAAACTCTCTGATCTCCATCCTTAACTGCACTGCCTCATGAAACGAGAAGAAATAGCTCTTCAGAGAGCACTTGGTGAGAAAGCCCTGGAAAGCACCAGCTGACTGCCTCCTCCAAATCCTCCCCACCTCTAGGAGCCAGTGCAGATTAGAGAGTGGAAGGAAACAGCAGCTGAGGGGGGCCACCCCCTACCCCCAGCACGTATGCTGAACTCACTGCATTCCTCTGAGCCAGATATAAGGTGGGACAAGACAGAACCGGCCACTGCTTCAGAGGTATGGTTCTTGCTATCATCCTTCTTCCTCAGAAAAAAACAAAAACAAGCAAACAAACAAACAAAACCCCCTACCCTTTGTCTCCTGGAACATACCAGAAACCCTGTCATTTGGGAAGGATGGAGAAACTAACTATAGGTAGTTAGTTCTTAGGTAGTTAGTTTAGATTTAGGTTTAGTTTAGGTTTAGTTTAGTTTAGGTAGTTAGTCTATAGGTAGTTAGTTTCTTCCTAGGACTGTAGAAAAATCCATATTGACTGCCTAAGCTACTGAGAGTGGTAAGGAGCCCATACCAGGTGGGGTGAGTGGGGTGGAGATTCTATAGAGCTCTACCTTCCAGCAGTTATTTTTAACTTCTAACTCTCCTGTCAATGGTGTGGCCATGCACACTACCTCTGAGGACAGAGACTGGGTCTTAGTCATCTCAAGGTCTCCAGAGCTTTGAGGAGAACCCAACATGGAACCCATGACCCACAGATAATTATTACAATGAATAAATAAACTTCACCATGACTCTCCTTTGACTTTTACAACCCAAAGGGCTCAAGCTATGAACTAGCCATTGCAGAAGATGATGGTCCCATTTGCCCAGAGGAAAAGACCTGTGGAGTACTGAGTTCAATGTTTCTGGACACCTCTTAAGGTTCAGCAGTTAATCAAGTGGACACGCTGGCTACTTGCATGCTGGTGGGATGCATGTGTGATAGGACTATCTTTAGATGTGAGAGAAACATAAATAGGGGTGAGTATCTCCGTCATAAATCAGCCGGGGAAAACACTTACCCAAAACAACCTTTAAAAGACAGGGAGGGGGCTCTGCTTCACCACCAAAGGCTCAAATTGCTGAACACCAAAGCAGCAAAGCAGAGTGTGAAATCCACAAGTCTCTCCAGCTCTGCTTGTCCCATGCCAACATATTATAAAAAGCAGACTTGCTGATATAGCATGCTTTTAAAATGATCAAAATGACAGATGGTTGCTGCAGAAACACATCCTTTTTATAGGACTGATATTAATCAGAAGAGACTGACAGCATCCCTTTAATCTTTTAATTTAAAAAAAAAAAGTGTGTTTCTATAAAACAGAATGGGGCAAGTCACCAGCATCTCTGAAGTGCATTGGAATGACGGATGGTCCACATTATTTCAAGCTTAACTAGAAGGCTTGGGTTTTTCTTTCTTTACATATTTATGTATGTATGTATTGCTAATACAAGAGAAATGGTGTTGCTGCATGAGAAGCCCAATCTTGCTTTGGTTACGGTTTTACTGAATGTCCTTATCAGACTGTCTTTACTTCCCTAGACTATGCCTGGTGTCCTCACCTGGAAAATGGTGGGAATGCTCTAAACATACCATACAATAGTGGGAGACAACTACTGTAATTAATTTAAGTGGGAAAACACTGAGTAAAATTGCCATATCCAACTTTGATCCATCACATCACTAATGGAGAAGCAAGGTGTGCTAGATGACAGTTAACTTCCTGGTGAGTATGATCCCTGGCATCAGCCTAAGAGGATAATTAGGATCAGAATTCCACACTCCCTTCCCTGGAGAGGGTGTATGCAGGGTTCAGAGGACAAAAAAAAACATGCCTGAAGGCATGCAATAGCTTCAGCTAGTACTGCTGATCATGAGAACCAGGTATGTGCTGGTCTAGCACCCTATTTTGAGGATAGGACTCATCCCCCCCCCCGCCTCACCTCTGTTCATAGCCCCTTACTACTCAGTCTGGGAGGACTATGGCCTCCAGCTCCAATGTGAGCAGTGAGTGAAGATGATTGCTTTGGGGGTGGGCATGGTTTACAAGACAAACCAAGGAGAATGCTATGTGGAATTTTTGCAAGAACTGCTGGGAAAGAGACTGGCAAAGAAGGGTTAGGGTGTAAGTCTGGGGTTGCTTGGGGATGCTTCTTGCCGTCCCTTGGATGCAGTGTGCTTGTGAATGAAGATCAGGAAAAGACGACCATTACAGAGTCGGGGAGAGAAAGGAAATGGTTGGTTGGAGCCTCTGAATTCAAGTGTATGTTGAATTCAGCTGGATGTGTCCTTTCCCCACCCCACCCACAACCAATGTGAATTAGATTTTTGTGGCTTACAAATAAGAGTCCTGACTAAACACTCATCATGCCTCTCTCTCTCACTTCCTCTCTTCCTCTTGGACAATGTAGAATAAACATCTACACTGATATCTCTATCTAGATATATATATATATAAAATATATTATATATTATATATAACAGATATCTCTATCTAGAGATAGAGGTATATACAATATTATTTATTATATATAATATATAATAGTATATTATATATATTTTATAGATATGTGTATATGTATATTATATATGTATATATACAATATATAATGTGCATATTATATATAAATATATAATTATATATACTATACATAATATTATATGTATAGTATATATAATATATGTAATAGCGTATATTATATATATAAAGCTCTATCTATCTATACATCTTTCTGTCCTATGTATCAGGATGCAAGCTTTATGCTGAAAGGGGTCTTGTATGTTTTCTATTGTGCCCCATCACCCTCTCCTACTTCACAGCCTGACATACAGTAGATGCTCAATAAATAACTGCTGAACCAGGAGATGAATCGCACTTAAAGCTCACAACCGCCTTGCGAGACAAGTATTCCTGCTTTCATTCTGTGGCTGAGCAAACAGCCTTGGAGAGGTTAATTGACAAGCCCAAGGCCACACGCTTAGTAAATGCCAGAGCCAATACATCAACCCGGACCTGTTTGACTCCAAATTCTCCTTGCCACCTCCCTGACTCTTTAATTTAGTCTGCTGTTGACATGGTCTCTTTGGCAGTACAGAAAAGTCACTTAGTGACTAAGATGGAGTGGCCTCAAAGTAAATGACACCACCAGCGTTGGTATCAGGTGTACATTCGGATTCCTGTCCCGATCGGCAGACACTCCAAACATGTAGATGACACTGCAAGGCAGCGAGGGCAGCATCTGAAAATGGCTCCACTCGCCGCAGGCCAAAACAGGTGTACGTCTTTTAGGTCCACCCAGAGACGTAACCACATGACCTGCAAGCTCCTTCTCCGTTCCTCTACCTTTCAGTGGGGATGGTTTCTGTTGGTTCACTGTCAAAACCAGTGCTTCGGTAATTCCTGGCATTGCTACGAATGTGTATGCAGATCTGTCATAAGCTGCATCGCCAGATTCAATGACGCTGATTTCTGCTTCGAAACCCAGAGTGCACGGTTTGCTTACACCATGGCTAGCCCCATCAGACAGGCACTGATCAGCATTTCTCTGCCGCTGCCTATTCTGTGAAGTTTAAGTTAGAAAACTTTCAGCCTCCAGAGAGCTTACGGTGTGGGGAAGAAAAGATGACAGAGAGGGCTCGGGATGCACATCCAGCAAAGCGGACTCTCACCTGCTGGGTTCACAGAAGAGTATTTCAGAGCCCATACCGGTGTCGAGCACTGGGAAATTTCATTTCTGAGACTCCTCCCAGCCTCTTTTGACCTATGTCTTTGAACTGTTGAGTCCTAGGTTTGAACAGTGTCCAATTCCACAGTGCTCGTGGCTTGGGGAAGATACTGAGGCTTGTCTCAATGTGTCACCCCAACACCATGAATTCACCCAGATGCTCTGCTCTGCTTGGAAGAGCATTCTCCTCAGCTAACCTGTGAATGCCTGCTGGTGCTCTACAGCTCAACTCAAATGCCACTTTTCCCTTTTAACCACCCACTCCCCTCCTCTAAGAGATATCCACCTACCCGCTCTCCTGTGTTTTCATCTGCATTCCCATGGGTGCACCTCAACAGTAGACTGGTGAAGAGGGAAGGCTCTGGCCCAACACACCTGATCCAAATCTCAGCTCTGCCACTGACATTCCTGTGACCTTGGGCAAGTTATGTTTCTAGAGTGTCAGCTTCAGGTTCTTCATATGCAAAAAGGGCATCATAATGCAGGACTGCGATTCCTTATCTGAGATCTTTGGGGTCATCTGTATTTTGAAATTCAAATTTTTATGGGGGGGGAGGGCGTAGGGAATTGCCTTTTTTCAGAAAGGTATTTCAGTGGAAACCCTGATTATGTAACACCCTCGGCAGGGTCTGGAACAGCACGGTCTGAAATCAAACACATAAATATCCCTGTAGCAAAATATATGAATATTCACACTAAGTGGGATAAAGAAAATCTATAAATAGCCACACACCATTTCAGGTCAAGTCTGCTTCCCAAATGAGGTGGGGTGCCAAACTCCGCCCCCCCAAAAAAAACCCTGATTTGCAGAGCTTTTTGGAATTTAAAATTACAGATAAGGGATGGTACACCCATAGTGCCCAACATGAAGGTTCTTAAGAACAAATTGAAGTAATATACCTATGTATTTAACAGAACACCTGGCTCATGGCAAATAATTCAGTAATTGTTCCCTGTCATTCTTTGCTAATGCATTCATTGCAATATCAGCTTCGTGTTTATCTAGTGTTCTCATCCATGGGCTGTGAACCTACAGGTCAGTGGCTGTAACTATCAGTTTTGTGTCCTGGGTATCCAGAGCAGTGTCTGGTATAGGTTACCAGTGAATGAATAACTAAATTAACAAATGCGTGAGGAGATAGATGGGGCTCTGTTTGTACCAGCCTTCATCTAGGAAAAAAGTCTTTTGATCCATTATCTGTAATTCCGAGATGAGATGGGAATGACTTGCCCCAGTATGGAGAATGATTCAGCCACATATCATCAAAGGGCAAACTTTCTGGACAGATATCTACAGCGAGGAGTGCGAGTCTGAACTTACAACCTAGAGCCAAGGGCTCATTAGATCTAAATGCTAAACAGACTAATCACTCACAAAGCCACTGTTTTCTTACGTTGCCTGGTATTGCGCGTCTGTGGTCCATGGCTTGGATTAGTCATCTTGGTAACTTCTGGATTCAAGACTGACTGACAATTGACTTGTCAGACTTTCTTTGTTCTCAGATCAGACAGCTCATCGATCACTCAAGGTATTGTTGAACATTTAGAAGTAAATAAAGAGGTTCGATAGGAACATCCATTGTTTCTTTTTATCCAGAGTCTGAGATTGAGATCCATACCAAGGGAAAGGAGTACTGTTTATATAACACGCTCAGTAATGCTACTCTTTTCCTCTCTCTTCTGCTTCTCACGACCCTTGAAACTGTCCAAACTGTTCAGCTCAATCCTGCATGGCCACTCTGGAATTCTTTACATGGCTAGAAGGAAAAACTATCCACCTTGCTATATATTCCACAAGTTTAGAAATGAGATGATGGGCTCAGGAGATCCAATATGGTAACCATTCTCTCTTTCCTAAGGGATGGCAGAGGGGGATCAGTGATAACTTCTGGAATAAAAGACCCTGGTGAATAAGAGCCCTAGAATTAGTAGAAAAACAACTCCACTCTCTGTTTTTTTGTTTTGTTTTGTTTTGTTTTTTGGGTTTTTTTTTCTTTGGTTCTGCTTTGGTTTGGGTTTTTTGTTTTTTTGCCAAACAATGTGATGTTCCCTTAAAGCCTGTTATGATGTCTGGTCAATTATTTATTTTTTCTGCCCCTAAGTGGACCAAAGCAGGGCAATGCTAGTATGAATTTTAAAAAGTAGCACTTGAAAGAATTATGAAATGGAAGTTCTTCTGCCACAGAATTGTTGGCTCTTGAGTCTGGGAAGACCTTGGGAGGAATCTCAAACTCTGATCCAACAACACTGTCAAGTGCCCACTACAGCTCTGTTTGCACATCTCCAGTCACAGGGAACTTACTACCGACGATGGAGTACACATACTATTTTGGATCACTTTCATGTCTTACTGATGACATTATTAAGGTGTGGGTGGCACCTTCCACCCCTACAGGAAAGCTCCTGCTTAAAAAGTTGGTAAAACAAAAGCAAAAACAAAAACAAAAAAACGAAAAAACCCCAAAACCATACAAGGTTAAGAAATTGGTAAGCAAGACTATATAGCCCGTTGGGATGGAGGGCAAATGGTGTCAGAAGCCTCATCAAGAGGGTGAGTGAGTGTGTGTGTGTGTGTGTGTGTGTGTGTTACAATTTTTCTCTTTGGGTTGTGTTTCTTCCCCTTGCAAAATGTTACTGCAATGGGGTGATTTGAGTTTCTTGATGTCAATGGGTAAATGACAGAGGTTGTCTCAGCAAACGAGAAATGAAGCTAGTGTCTTTCTAGCTATAGCATTTCAGTGTGTTCCAGGGGAATGGGAGAGGAAGGAGATGAATATGTCACAGCAGCTGGTCTAGAGGATCCCTACTGCACTTCTCTCCTGACTTATGGGTAACTAGTTACCAGAAGTGTCACTTGGGAAAACAAAGTAGGATAGGAATAGATTTGCAAGTAAAATCACTTGTTCCTTCCAAAAATAACTGGATATGTTTCTCAAAGCCTCTGCAAAGGAGGAAGAAATAGGGCCTCCCCAATTTCTCAGCTGCCCTGTGCGTCTCCTCATCTATCATTGGGGTAATACGTCCAGAACGGCATTTCGTAATGACAGCAACATTCCAGCAAATCGATAGTTATTTAATTCCCAACAAGCTCTCAAGTCCATTAAGCCTGATTACATTCACCCATTTCAGTGGGTGCCACTATTTTTCCTACACCGGCACTTAATCTATAACAGGAACTTATGAGAACTTTCAAAAGCAATTTCAGCATCAATCAGCATAGAGTGAAGGGCACGATTTGCTTGTAATTATTTATCGGACGGGGCAGCAGAGGGTCTGACAAAACTCCCAACAGCCGACCTTCACCCCAAGTTTCCAGTATAAGCAAAAGGCCTTCCAGTCTGCCATGGAGTCCTGCTTCGATGCCACATGCGCCCCGTGGGCCTGCCCGCACCAGGGAAGATGGAACACTTTCCGTGTTGTGAAGGACCATTCTCCAGATGGCCCACTTATTTCCCACATACCATATAGGAGTTTCCAAACTGAGCAACAGCCATAAGTCTAGGATGACAGAATGTTCTGTTACTATGTAGAATTACCCCCTGCACATCTCAAATCACCAAAGTTCTTAGAGTTCGCAAAAACCGTTTGGGAAAGGGGAAAAATGTGTTTGACCAGAACCCTCCCCAGAAATTTTCATTCACAAACTAGGATATTGCAGAATTTTAAAATATAGTTGGGTTGGGGGGGGGCAAGAATAAAGGTGAAAGGGCACAGCGAACACAAAAGACACTTAGCTTTCCTGTCCTTCCTGTCCTGTATTAACGCGACACAGATTTCACAGGGGGACGGCTGTTCTCAAATAACAAGCAGACAACAACCACATAACCACCTGGTTTCCCATCATGTTCGGGCTCTGTCACTGTCTCGGTGTTAGCTTTCCACAGAGAACTTCAAACATACACCCAGAAGCCGATGCTTGTTTAAAAAGACAAACTTACGGTGAGGGGGAAAAATGTCCCAGGTCTCTTATTGGTGGATAATTCTCCCTGCACAGAATTAATAGCCTTAAAAGTCAAACCAATGCAGATCTCAATCCTCCTCTTGCTTGCCATCATTAAGATGTAAACAGCTGGTAAGGGGTTCCTAGAATAATCTCTGAACTTCATAAACAAACCATCCACAGAGTGTTCCTTTTTGCCTCGATGCCACCCCTCAACCCAGGTCGGCGGGGGTGGGGGCTCCTATGAAAATAGACAACCCACACGAAGACAGACCCAGGAATTAATGCATATTGCATGCTCCTTCTATTTTCTGGGTTAAAGCTCTTCACCAAGTCACCTCATGATAAGTTACTCTGCCTCATGATCAGCTCTGGGAGACCAAGTCCCTCAGAAAGCCGGGAAGGAGAGCAAATCCTTTGCCCCGTGGTCAACCCTCCTGAAGCAAAGGCATGAATGTTAAACAGCGCCCAGATCAATACAAGCAAATATAGCTCAACTACACCATTTATTCAGCCATGAGAGATGTCAATAGCCAGATTAGGGTGATCCATCTTTTTGATTTCCTACTGTCTTCCCACTGACTATACGAGGGCTTTTTCCTGTATTAAAAGTGTTTGCTTTCTCAACCATAAAAATTCCAATTATTACTCGGAGCGCTCTGGAGTTAAGTTGCTTTCTGGCAGTGGCCTTGAATTACCTGGATCAGTCCGGGGAAGTAGGGGGCTGCTGGAACAATCATAGGCACGCCATAGGGATGCAGGAGGACTCCTTGAGAAGGCAACATGCTTTACGTGAAGGTGTTACTCCCTCTGAAGCTCAACGCATCTATGGAGAGTTAGGGGAAAATCTAGAGACCCAACTTCTTCGGAACTACAAAGCGGAGAGCCAAATCGCTTCTGTCAGGAACCAAGCGCTCATCAACGCGGAGAGGGGAAAGAAAGAAAATCCGCATCAGCAACTCTTAATGTGAAAGTTTTCTTCCCAGACGACGAAGAGACACAGCAGCTGCAGAGTTGAAGCTACCAAAATGGAAGGTGCTATTTTGGGAACGGCTTGCCTAACATGACTAACCAAATACTCTTCATTAATTTAGTTCTGAGAGAGTGAGAGAGAGAGACCAAATGACAGAGAGAGAGAGAGGAGAGAGAGGTAGTGGGGCTATCGGGTTTGAGCTCTTCCTAAAGGATTGGGGCAAAAGGCAAGGGACAGAGTCTGCACGGGACTTTTAGCGAGAAAAACTGAGAATGTAAATTGATATGATTATCAGTTGCCACTTAAAACTCAAGTAGGTTAATGCGGGCAGCCTTTGGTACAGATCAAACAGAAGCTAAGGCAACGGTCTAGTTTGTGCTTCCTTCCCTCTCTCTCGTTTTAATTTTAAAGGGGCAATCTGTGCAAATAATACAATAATCACGCCAGCTAACATTTGCAGAGTGCGCTATGCACAGAGAATGAACTAAGTTATTGACATGGGCTAAGTCATTTATTCCCACAACTCTCTGAACTATGTATTATCTGTTCCAGACAACACATGGGAAAGGGGGCTCACCCTGGTCGAATAGTTTGCTCACAGTTGGAGTCTCTGAGCCTTGGTTTCCTCATCGGGGACACTGAGTAATGAGAGACCCTACTCATAGGGCTGTGTGAGAAAGCCCCTGGTACGATGTGGTAGGCTATTGGCCATTCTTATCCCGTCTTTCCTGTTCTCCTGATGGTCGGTATGGACACATCTCTGGCTTCAGATCGAAGGGGCAGAAACATTCAAATCGCCTCTCCTCCGGCAAGAAGGCACGTGGCCTGGTGGAGAGCTCCCTGATTTTAAAAAGCAAGGATGTGAAACAGACAAAGCGAGTCCACCCAGCTAATGCTGAAGGCCCAGGGATCATAGGAAATCACCTTCAATCCGAACACCCGCTTGCCACATTCCACCTCTAACACTAAGCAGGACATAAGATATAGATTTTGTAGAAACTCGGAGAGCTTCAGACACCACAAAACATATTCAACTATTGGCTTTTTCTAAATCCAAACGTCAATTCCTCCACTTTCAGATAGCCAAGGTGTTTTTACACTACACTAATTTTAGTTGCTTGATTTAGCTGCATAATTACATTTCTAGATAACGACAGTGGACAGCGTTTGGCACAGAATTCAATTATTTAAGGCTGAATTTTGGCCATCTCGACAAGATTTCTCTGTAATTGATTCTCGTGTATCAAAGGGGCCACACGGTTACAATTCAGAAAGCTCCAGTAACAGCTGCAAGTTGACCCCTCTTACTTAACAGCCTGATACTGTTTCTAACTTTAGCTTTTGACTCTGACTTTCAACACTGTGCTTCTGAGAAGTTACCGGGGAGGACAGCGGCATCTCCATGAGATAGCTTCCCCGGACGGGAGAGCTATTCATTACTTTGGTAGGGGCTGGGTCAGATTGATTTATGTCTCTTCAGTGTTATAAAATGGAAGGGCTGTTGGAGGGGGAGGCAGGAAATAATCTGGTCACTAAGGCTAGAAACTTACACATTCAGATCCTTGGTTTCCTAAACTGGAACAGAGGTAATAATATCCACTTACTATTCACCGAGACTGCTCCAACGAGCAAAATTCTGGGAGTGTTTTGAAACTGCAGTTACATAAATATGAAGGATCGTCATATTTATTACTGTATCTATTGTTTTGGTTAAAGAACCTGAGGAGTTCGGAGAGAAATGAGAAATATATTACACATGGGCATATAGATACGAAGCTATACCCTTTGCAGAAGGTATTTTCTTTTCTTTCCTTTTTTTTTAAAAAAAAGATTTTATGTATGTATTTGAGAGAGAGCAAGAGTGAGAGAGAGAGGGAGAGAGCAAGCACAAGCTGGGTGAAGGGCAATGGGGAAAGCAGTCTCACTGCTGAGCAGAGAGCCTGAATTAGGGCTCGATCCCAGGACCCTGGGATCATGACATGAGCTAAAGGCAGAGGCTTAACAGACTGAGCCCCTCTGTTTTCTTTTAAAGAACTCCATGATACAGAAGTTTTTGCTGATCATGAGTAATGAGTATCCATTTCCTCCTGTCTCTTAAGATAAGAACTAATTGTTTTGTGACCCTTTTCATTTTTATTGCCAGGAAGCTCAAAACCAAATAAGAAGCTCAACTATGTCCATTGTGTTGGCCTTTACTGCCTGCATATTTGTGTTCTTGTCTTCTTGTCCTCACTACCTCCCATCCTAACTATCGATATTCACATTGTCTCTGACTCTGGCTGTCTATTCATATATTACTGTCATGTATCATCTATAGTAGTTCTATTTTTGGAACTGTATGCATTGAACATATCCTTCTTCCAAACCCATCTCAAAAACATTATGAAATATTAAGACATAAAATTTAGTGACAGCCATTAAACAAAACCTCTTTTTCCGAACACAGGTTCTTCTTTTCCAAACAGGAAGCACCTAGTATTACCAGACAACAATTCTTTTTTTTCTTTCATCCACTTCCTCTGTTAAAAAGCAGACAACCACCTTCTGCACGCCCCTCCTTACCATGGGCTAGTGATCATGGCTCATGCTAAATGGCCGGCTAGCCAACGTCTAGTGTGTCTTATTAAACTCATGGGTTTTTTTTGTAGGAACTTTGATATGTAGCATAAAAGAATAAAGTAGAGAATAGAGGAGCCCGTGGTAAGGAGACACAGGCAGACCTCAGAAATGCAGAATTCAAGTGAAGGGCCATGCGTCAATATTTGTGATGGCCATCCCAGACAGGATGGCACACTTATGTCTATAAATGGGCAGATAATAGATAACTTCTCTGCTGTAACCACTCACAACTGCTACTGATACATGAAAGCAGTTATAATATAGAAAAAAAAATGCCGAAATTTCAATTTCCTATGATTTTCACCTGTCATGAGATCGTGCTTTCATTTTTTTCCCCTTCTTGAAAAGAATATAAAAACCATTCTGAGCTTGAGAGTTGTAAAAATGGGTAATGGGCTAGGTTTGGCTCACCAACCACGGTTTGCCAATCCCTAACTGAGAGCATGTATTTTAATTAAAGCTCTGGAAGTCAGACGTTAATATAATAGCAAATACATCCTCCTTTTTGGATGCCCTCTGCTTCCCCACGTGCTTCTCGATTTTCCTGTCCCTTTCTTGGGGTCCATTCTGTCGATCTTCCCTGTGTCAGGGATTCCCATCAGGAGGCTTGTTTGTTTTGTCTTAGCCCGGTTGTGATAGTTCAGTCTCACCCACCTTTCTGAAAAAATAAAACACAAACAAAAAACCCCCACCTTCCGTATTCTTTCCCCACCTTCCAGGATGACACTCCCTTCTCAGAGACTGCTTTCTCCTTCCCCTTCCTTAAAGTGGTTCCTCTGCGGAGGTCAGACAGCACATCTCCTTCCCACATCCAAGAGCAAACATGAGGATTACGTGGCTCGCCACCAGACTTTGTGAGTGGCAGCCACCCAAAGTTTAAATGCTCACATAGGAGAAGGAAAGAGAAAAGTAACGCAAGTGTTGGCTGGAGGTTGGGAGAGGACGGCACTCAGAGAAGACCAGTTGCTGCCATATGGATTCGGTTGGTTAAAAGAGCCAAATGCAGCCCTCATGGACCAAATTCAGTCTGAGGAGGAGGACGAAGGAGAGGAGGAGGAGGAAGATTGATGATGACAAGATTGTCTGCATTGTGTAAAAGAGAGGTGATATTTTTAAAAGGAAGTGTCTCATGTAAAATTTAGGTCTATAGTAGAATCTCTTGAAAGCCTGGAAGATCTAGAAACATTGGGCCACATCCCCACGTACCAACCATCCCTGAAGTCTGGGAAGGACCTGCCTCCTCCATAGCTCAGGGAATTCTGACTCTGTGAGTCTGTCTCCACCATTCTTTACCTGTCTCCTGAAAAGAGGGCAAATGTCAGTTGTTACTTGTCAACCACTGAAACAGAACAAAACAGAAAGCATAAAACAATGTTCCTCTGACAATATTAATTGCACTGCCTATCTTTTAGATATTGACAGCGTTTATCTGACCATATGGATCTACGCAGAATATTGAACCACTCATACTTCGCCATTTCCAGGCAAAGTCGGGGGAAAAGACAGTCTCCTACTCTATTCAAGGTCCCTCATGATATTCTTCACCTTCAGTTTTCTAGATTCATCCTCTAATACACACTGTCTTTACTTCTACAAATCACTTTTTTCCCCCTAAAAATCAGTCTAGCAAGTTGTCTTTGCCATACACTTTTATAAATCCAAGCCTCTGTACAATCTGGTCTGTTACGCAGAACTATTCATTCTTCCATCTTTCTCCCTTCCTTCCTCCCTCCCTTTCCTCCTTCTTTTCTTCCAATTCAAACTCGCTGGCCTAACTGAATGTTACATCTTCTGCGAAGCCTTCCTCACGACAGCTGGCAGAATGAGCTATGCCATCACCTATGTTCTAGAACCACCATAGCAAGGTACAAGAATGCTTTGAAGTGTGACTACTCCTCTGGAAGGTAGACTGGCTCAGATGAAGAAACCTGCCATTCCTTCTTGCTCAACCAGTGACTCTGAAGTGGGGACCAGACAAACGAAGTTTCCCAAAATGCTTCCTGGGAGAATGATGGGTTGAATGGCTGCTCTGGGAAAATGTGAAGCAAGGTGAGGAGTTGCAGGGCTCTCCTGACAACTGAGGGCTACCTGTATCTCTACATTTGCCATCAAGTGGCCTTGGGGGCATCCTGGCAAAGTAGCAAAAGCCTGAGTCTCAAAGTTTGGAGAGACTGGGTTCTGCCCCACTTTCAAACATCTGACCTAGGATAAGATCATCAGTCCTGAGCCCTATTCTCCTTGGGGGTGAAGTGACCCAACATCCGTGACTGCTTGCAGGCAGGCAGGCTGCTGCCACGGGATGGATGGCTGAGCACGCGTGTTCCGGCACTTGGAAGGTATTCAGAAAGGTCTGGTGTGTTTTGTTTTGCTTTGTTTTTATTTTTGTTTTTTTTCCCCCTCAGTAGGTCTTTAGTGTACTTGTGTGAAACTTTTCTAATCCTCTCTATGCCATGTCAAGTTTGCCTTCTCTGTACCCCACCAGTACCCACACTAACAACTGTTAACAGGAGCCACTTCTTTCTGTCCCCTCCTATGAGGGGACACACCCTCCTTCAACAAGCAGGCACATGCGGGCTCCTCTGGCAGCCTCCCCACCTTCTCCAGTACTCACGACCTACCTGTCTAAGCCCCCAAAGCCCAGTGGTGATTTGTCTCTGGACAGTAAAGACCTGTCTGGTGATCACATCCCAGTGAGATCCATTTTAGCTCTTCTAGCTCAACCTCAATCATTTTGTTTTCCTGAGATGGAGGTTCAGAGAGATTATGTCCCTTGTCTGAGTTCATACTAAAAAATGTATGTTTTGTCAGTTACCAAGAGCCAGATTTCCCTTCCACATGCCCCTAGTATCTGCCAGATCATCAAGAGTGACCACTCTAGGGCAACAGCTTGAACCAACGTTGATCATCTCCACTCACCACCAGACATGTATTCAAACCCCATCCAGGGCAGATGAGAAGAGCAGGGCAGGGCTTTACCTGGCATGGACCTTGAAGGTAAATTCCCTCAGATGCTACATAATGCTTATGGTCGTGACACTGGGGACAGACAGATGAGTTCCTACCAGAGGGGACACTGAAATATCAGGGAGGCAAGATCTTCCACAGGAAAAGCTTCCACAGATGCTCCTCAAGTTACAGCCACTTCATTTGTATCCTCAGTGGAGGAGCAGTCCAACTGGGAGAGTGAAATCCTGGGAAGAGAAGCTGCATCCCCAACCCCTCTTATGGATTGGTTTGGGCTCATATGTGTAAATGAGTTAATGTGTGGAAGGTTCTTACAAGAATGACAAGTGCCTCCTAAGCATTATGTCTCACTGAGACACTACTATTCCTTCACTGTCTGACATTCATCGCCACCAGTGGCTCCCCTCTTGCAAAAGCACAAAATCATAGCAGTTAGGAGCTCTCACTGAGCCATCCTGCCCCTATGAAAAGCCTAGTTTCTACCAACTGCTAGCTGTGTCTTCTTGTGTAAATTACCTAACCTCTTTGGGCCCCAGATTCGTTATCTACAAAATAAGAATATCATTAATAACCATAACTCATAGGTGGTCTAAGATTTGAAAAAAAATAACACGAAGACATGTTTAGCTGAGGGACTGACTCCCAGCAGACACTCATTGAATGCGTGTTGGTAGCTGTGGCAGTGGTAGGGGCATTAGCCACAGCTGGTCTGGAGGATCAAACCAGCTCAAAGCAGACCTCCCCGCAAACTGGGATTATCAAAATCCTTTCTCCCTTGGACCTCTAAGAGGTTAAGTAAAATAGTGCTCGAGAAAGCAACCTGCATAAGAGCTTACCTCCTTCTTCCAGGATTCAAACCAAAAATTAAGACACAGGGGCTAACAAGAATGTACGTGTGGCTTCTGTACACAGAAGATACAATGTTGAAAGCAAAATATGAGAATTTCAATTTCAAGTGAGGGTTTCTGGGGATGATGAAGATAGTGCTTTTGAATCTGGGACACTGGGTCACCCTATTACCTCCAAAAATGGTTATGCAGATGCACAAAGAAAATTCCAGTAGGTCTTGTAAGCGAGGAGGCTGCCGATTATCATTAGAAACGCGAACCCCCAGTGGTAGAGGCAGTACCGTGCTCCTCTTAGTTCATTAAGCGCTTCTTGACCTGATTCTCCTCTGAAAGCCAGACTGACTTGGCTGAATGAGCAAATCTAAGAATATCAACCCCACACATCATCTCTGCTGAGATCAACAATGCCTCAAGAACCGACCCCTGACCTGTCTTGGGATGAATGGCAACTGGGTTTGAGAATTTGCTGACCTTGCTTGAGGCAAACAAATGCTCCCTGGGGACTCTCAGAGTGGGGGATGATTATCAGCTGCTCCCTTGGATTTTGCTTTGTGCCCTCCCTGGATCTTCTGCATCTGTGCTGCAGGTCTCTGCTGGAGCTGGGCACAGAAACAATCCAAATAGCATAATCTCTAGGACTCATAACTGGGCCTTTCTGCCCAAACCCCATGCACATACTCTACTCCCTGTGAACTGGCTGAACACCTGAGTCCTATGTGCATGCTTCTCTCCTTAGTGACTAAGCACCTGGACTGGTACCTCCCAGTGGGCTCTGCACGACAGAAGCTTCATGAGATCCTTCATTGTAAAAAGAACCCATGACCAAAGAAACAGGAGAAATTCAGCTTGCTGTCTCTCCCTCTTGGGGATTTGTGATGCCTATGAGCATAGTAAAGCACCTCGGAAGTCCTACAAGGCAAAAGAACAGAAACCTGTTTGACTTTGTTTGATCCATATTCCCACATTTATCTGATGACTGAGTGACCGTCTGTCCATCGATCCATTATCTACCCAGCCAGCCAGTCATCCGTCCATCCATCCATCCATCCACCTTGCTATGTGATATGTGGCTACTGAAAATTAACTGTATGTCCGCCATGTGTAAAGTTCTTTTCCCCTTCTCTTCTTTCCCCTCCTACTTCCTCATCATCTCCTTCTTCTCCTTCATCATCATCACCACAGCTCTGCCATTTGAACATCAGTCAAAACTTACTTTGTGCTAGGCACTGCACCAATCTCATCACACTCTGTATCCTCTCTTCAGCCCTCTGAAACAGATTGTTAGACTTCTTACATTAGAGACAAGAAAACTGAGGCACTGAGAGGTGAAGTGAATGACAAAGCAAATGCGGCTGGTAAACTAGGAGCTGTACCTTGAATGGGGGCCGAGGAGCCCTGGGTACTAATTCCCTGCTGAAGCCCTTTTCCGGCACGTGACCCCATGTAAATATTCTGAGAAATGCTGGCCAGGATGAAACTCAAGCTGAGTGACCGCCTTATCTCCTTTGCCCCCCAGACCTCACTCAATCTCAACCTCTCCAATAGCCACTGGAGGCAAAGGAAGACCCAAGAAAAGCCAGTACAGACAGCGGGATGACACTTTCAGGCTTAGGGCAGGTCTGGCCTCCCCCTCCCCCAAAACTTCAGGGAGTGGGGAGACACTCCCCAAGCAGAGGAGGTTCAAGGCCCATGGAAGTGGGCTTGGTCACATGGGAGCACCAGCAAATCGCATGGAAAGGGCGAGGAAGGAGAAGAGGGGGATCCAGGAGAAGGGGTGCTGAAGAGATTAACCTGCCACCTTCCTTTGCGATACTGAAGCACTATTTCAACCTCCAGGGCTGTCTAATCCTCGGCTCCTTCCCAAACTAATGCCTCTTCTGGGGAGACGTGGTGGTTCTTAACTCATATTTTTAATGCATGGACCACTATAAGAATTTTGCCTTCATTCCAGAAAACTGCACATAACACACAACATTCTCCATATCATCACAGGGGATTGATGGCCCCTTTGAAATTCTTCTGGGGACCCTCGAGGAGCCTCTGGATCTCTATCAGATGTTGACATATGTGGCCAAGATGTGCTGTGCTGTGTAAAGGCATGGATGGAGCCAGCATCCCTTGAGTTGGGCTCACGGTGGTGGTTCAGAAGGCTGTCCTCACGTGGAATCATGTTGATGTGCTTACCGCCGCCATGACTTTGAGGATGTCTACCTGCCGCTCAGAGGACTCTCACCACAACTCGACAAGGATAAGGTTTTCAGAAAGGCAAGAAGGTAGAACAATTTGGGGAAGTGCTAAGGCATTCTATAATGTAAATCCAAGTCAGACAGTATGGAATCCAAACACACACCCTAGCTCTCCCATCCAGGAATGAGCAATACTCCCAAGCTGGGGTCCAGCTTCTCTCTGCTGAAGGTTTCACCTCCAGCTCCAGGCCAGGAAACAGATGCTAACAACCTGATGAGCAGGTGGGAGGCCCAGCAGGACTCCCACCAAACGAGCTTGGGGGGAGAAAGGAGGTAGGAAATACGTGCTTGCATTTTCAGAGACTCTGCAGTCCGCTCTTACAGACATGACAGAGATGGGAGGTACCCAGAGCCAAGTTGTGCCAAGCTGTGCCGATGAGCGTTTGTGAGGATGAGCCAAGGGGCTGACCACTGCACATGGTTTCTTCACGACGTCATGGCCAGGCAGCTGGTGGCAACAGAGAGCCTCTGACAGGTGGGTTTCTCAACTTCCTGGATTAGCAGTGCCCTTCTGGGACACTCTGGGACATCAGAAGAAGAACTACCTTAAGTGACCTCATTTCCTTTCTGACAGATATTACAATCCTCATTTCCTTTCTGATAGATATTACAATCTATCTTTAGATATTGTTCAACAAACCAGATATCCCATTTACTACTTGCTAGACACTTCCTCACTGCTTCATGCATTAACTCATTTAATCGTTGTAGCAATCTTATAAGGAAATTCCTGTTATCATCCCAGTATTACTATTAGGGAAGCTGAGGCACAGGTTAAGTCACTTGCTCAAGATCCCATAGCTTGTGAATGGTGAATCTGGCTCCAGAGCCAGATATATATATAATAATATATATATTATATATATATATAAATACTATATATATATAGTATTTTAAATACATAAATATTTAAATAAATCAAATAATATAAAACATATATTGCCATCGGTGAGCCCAATGGCAAGGTACTTAACTTGTCTTTGTTTCAGTTTTATGTATCTCAAACTGACTAATCTCAAATTGGCTGATCTCAAATTTGCTAATAAGAAACAAGCGTATTTTTATTATAATAGCAACGTATCCTATTGGCTAAGAACTCAGATACTGGGGCCATACCAAGCTTAGGTTCAAATTGTGGATCTGAAAATCCCTGGCTCTGCTGCCCTAGGCAAATTACTTAGCCTCTCAGAATCTCAATTCATTTACAAATTTAGAGGTAATAATATTTTCCTTACCAGGTTGTTGTGGAGAGTACTCTAAATCATGCAGCCACATGCTAAAAATATTCCTTGGACTTGGGTCCGCTTCTGTGAGCTTCACTTATGGTGGCTGTATTTTAGCACCATCATCTCTGTTTACATGAATGCCAGGCATTTAAGTGCCTGCTCACTTCTTGCTCACTGGTTGACCCCCAACATTCCAGTTTCATTGATCAGTAAATCCCCATATTTGCTTAAGCTAGTTGGAGTTGGGTTTCTGACCCTTGCAACTAAGAGATTCTGGACCAATTCAGTAGTGACGGTAGGAATGGTAGACACAGGCATTCATAAAAGGAAGTCGGAGAAGATACCTTTTGCTTATTTTTTTAAACATTTTTATGGACCTTTCTCAGGGCCAAATGTTCTTATAAGCACTTCAAAGACCAACTCTTTTAATCTTTTAACCATTCTCTGATAACTCATACTCGTAACTGCCCTGTCCTAGAAATGAGGAAGCGTAACACAGAATTTACATCATTCCTGGCTAGTTGGGTAGGAGGGCTGTAGCCAAAAACATGCCTGCCTGCTTCCAAATCCTATTTTCTTTCCTCTGCATACTTTGCGTGACCAAGGAGGCTGATGTGCTTGCTAACTAAGGAATCCTAGAGATCTACAGAGGAGCCGGCACCTGCACTCAGGTACCCGCATTATAAACATTGCATCCAGGCTGAAACCTCCACTAAGTGAATCCTAGGAAAAACTGCATGGGCCGTTAACAAGAATTCCAAAATATCTTCCCAGAGAAATCCCACTGCTGCAGAGCCATGCCAACACAGACTGCATAATCTCCAAACTATATTCAGACCCAGAAATAAGAAACGACAACCTGAAATTAACCGACCACAGTCCACACCTCTTCTTTTCAAATATTTGGTGGAGAAATCTGTTTCCGCTTTCTACAAATGCTTATAAACTTGTCAGACTAGCTGGTTTTTAGGTACTCATTTTTCTGCACCCCCACCTATGACAGATCTGAACTCAACAAGTCAGCATTCCATAAAGTATGTACTGTGTTGGTTTGCATCTCCCCCAAGAATACTGAATACAGCGCAGTGTGGAAATTCACAGGCTCCAGGGTGGCTGCTTGTTTTAGGATCACCACCCTTCCTTGGAGACTCCCAGGCTGGCCTCAAAGACGAATGCTCTTTTTAGGACCAAAATAGAACAAAGGGACAAAAGGGAAGTGGAGGATTTAAAATTAGGATAAAAAAAGGAAAAAAAAACAAACCCACAAAACCTTGGCGCTGGACTGGCCCTCCTTACCCGCTTAAACTTACCAATGATGCCCAACTTTTAGTGTGGTTTATCCCCATATGTTCCCACACTCCCACTGGGACCTAACATTTGCAGGCGCTATTTATCATTCTGGCTAGTGGTGTGCTCATCTGCCTACCTCACTAAGCAGCCCTTGTTGTTATTTTTATAATTACCGGGAGTCTTTTTCATGTTGCACTCTGCCAGAGTTCTGGCTTACCACACACCTGTTATACTCGGAACACATGGAGAGAGGGGGGTGGGCCTGGCAGAGGAGGAAAGGGGAAGACGGCCTTCCTGCTCACTATGAAAAGCAAAATCAAGAATAAAGAAACAGACCAGAAGCCACTGGTATCTCTCTCTCTCTCTCTTTTTTTTAAGGCTATACTCTGTGCAAGTTTATTATTTAATAAACATTCTCTGCTCATGGGAGAGTTTGTTTATTAGAACAAATGCTGCACCGTTTTTTTTTTCTCTTTCTTTCTTTTTTTTTTCTTTTAACAAATATCAGCTTATTTAGTCCTCATAATGACCATCACTGAGTATCATCATCCCCATTTTACAGATGAGGACACTGAAACAAAGCCAAGTTAAGTCTGTTACCATTGGGTTCGCAGATGGCAAGCAGCAGATTCAAATCGCTTCTAAATTCAGGTGAGACAAGCGTGCTGCGTTTTTTTGTTTGTTTGTTTTTAAGTGAGTAACTATAACCCTTTGCACTTTTTAAAAGAAGATTTTATTTGTTTATTTGACACAGAGAGAGATCACGAGTAGGCAGAGAGGCAGGCAGAGAGAGAGGAGGAAGCAAGTTCCCTGCTGAGCAGAGAGCCGGATGTGGGGCTCGATCCCAGGACCCTGAGATCATGACCTGAGCCGAAGGCAGGGGCTTTAACCCACTGAGCCCCCCAGGCGCCCCACCACGCCGCATTCTAATCAACATTCCTGCCACGCGCACGCGTCATCCTCACCAGCACCAGCATGCCTCCTTCGCCACGTCCCCTGTCATCCCCAACACTAACACCACGGTCACGGCCACCTCGACCACCTCCACCAGCACCTTCACCGCCACTACCAGTATGAGAGTATTTCTTGAGCTTTCTGTTTGCTGGGCGCTTTGCTGAGGGCCCCACAGACTACCTCACACGGTACTCACAACAGCCCTAAGTTCCCAATCCTGTTACTACCCTACTTCACCAATGCAGGAACTAAGCCTCGGGGAAGTGAAGAAATCCGTCCCTGCAGCTGCTCGGAGGTCCACAGGATTCGTGGTGCTTTTAAGATCCAAAGCCAGTTTTGTCTGACACCTATGACGATGCATTTAACTCTGTGCTCCCTTCTCCAGAGGAGGCCGGTGGAGGCGTTGCCCACTGGGTATTTCGTCAAACTGGCTCCCGGCTCCTCACCCTCCCCCTTGGAAGTTTGTTGCTCCGATGTGAGACCACCCCACGGAGCTGGGCTATGACTTTGCGCGCGGTAACTTTGCTACTGAACAGTGTGCAAGACCAACTGCTGAGATTCCGAGCTCTGGCCAAGCAGCATCCGGGAGCTGTGGCCTGACATCTGCTCAAGCTGGCCTGTAATTCTCTTTGGTGAAGCCCCATGCCCCCGGGTCGGTCCCTCCTGAGACATCACCATCCTCACCAAAGCCCTCAGATGTCCCCTCTGGCGCGTTCCGTCAACTCCCAGACCAGGTGACCATCATCGCACACCTCAATTATTGCTGTGGCCTCCTACCTGGGCCCTGCTTTCAATCTTGTCCCCCCTCTAGTCTATTCACAGAACAGCCAAACTGGTGTTGTTACAGGCTGAGTTCAATCATATTTTCCTTTGCTTAGAGCTCTTAGCATTATTTCTCCTCCATTTTAATTTTTTTTTTTTTTTTTTTTTGGAGTAAAGTGCAACCCCCTCCCCTCCATCAGCGCTTCTAAGTGCCTGCGGTTTCTTTCTGGCCCCTGGGCCTCTTTCCCTTCCCCCATGGTGCTCCGGGCTCGCTGGCCTCTGCCCGGTTCCCTGGGAACACCCAGTCGTGGTTCGACCGGGCACATACCTTCCATCTCAGCATGCCTGCTCTCTGCCACCCAACCCCTGCCCCTGCCCGCCTTCCTTATCTCAGCCTGAACATCCCTTCCTCACAGACAGCCCTCCTCATCCTTGAAGGCAACCCCCACTATTTTCCGTGGACTCAATTTTTTTTTTTTTAAAGCGCATTCGCCACAACTTGCGATACAAATGTGTATGGGGATTCCTCGCTTATTACCTGCCTTCCCCAGGAACTTTTAAGCTCCATGAAGGAAGATGAAGTTGGTTCCCTTGTCTCTGTACCCTCAGTGACTAACCCAATTTCTGAGGCAGAGCAGAGGCTAAATAAATATTTGTTGAATGAATGAGCAAGTGAATTAATTATTAACCAATTACTTAAGTGAGGGGATGAGGTCTGATTGAATCATTAGGGATGTCACACGCTTTGCTATAGATGACTCGATACGGCTTGCATAAATAGACCAGGAAGTTTCCAGAAATGGTTAAAAACAGAGCATTTCTCTCCACCCATAGAATCGAATAAACTCTCAAAAGTCTGTCTTCTGTGTAAGCCTCTAGTTGTCTTATGTAATATAGTAATTGCTGGCTTGAATTAAAGACATCATTATTTTGGAGAGTTGCTCTTTTTCTCATATAGAAAGCAAAGGACCCATCTCTTATATTAACACATCATCTCTTTGGCATTCTACATGATTAAGGAGGAAATGTGACTTTATTTTTTGAGAAATTGATATTTTTCGCAAAGCCAAGAGGAGCTATCAGAATAAAGGGATGTTTATTTGGGTGAATCACCAGCTTTGCACAAATCCCAAGTGCTAATTGCATAATGGGTCTTTACAAAATGCCATAATATGGGTTCGGCTGGTTTCTCTGTTTTCGGTTTGAAAAATAGATTGTTTAATAACCCATCAAAGCTATATGTAAACCAAGTAAACAATGGAGCAGATGTTGACTGCTGTCTTGTGCCTCGTAGACATAATTAAAGACAATGAAACACTCACAGAGTCCTTTAAGAGAGGACAAAGGCAAACACAGAAATCAGTACAATATAAATGTAAACTGCACTTGCTGGACACCTGCTTTCTTGGTCCAAAATGCTGTCTCATATTTCCTGTGATGAAAAATTTTGCAACGTTCTTTACTTACTTATGTAAATATATCCCTCCTGCCCTCTACTTTTCAGGAAGGCAGGACTATAAAAGCTAGTCTTTTCGACTAAGTACTCGCCTCTGTTTCATTGCTCCTAAGACCCTAGACAGTATCCAGAAACGCTTTTAATTTTCTCATAAGCATAAATGTGAATAAGAACCAGTTAGCCAAAACTTTCACATTTATAAAAGAAAACCCAAGCCCTGGTTTGGGCATAGGTCAGCTGGGGCTCTGTTCACTAGTCATAGTGCTCACTCTTTCATACATTTTTTAGGAATTCAAACAAATTGACATGTTTATTTCCTCAAAGCCTCACATATCTTTATTTTAAAATTAGGCACATTTCCTAAAATCATGATTTCACCTTATAAAAAATCCTATTGGATAGAATACTTCAAGTACCATTCCAATTTTCTAAATATTCTCTTTTTCCCTCAAACTCCTACTCAGATTTCTGCTAGGTTTCAGTTCTTAGTTCTACAGGAGGAAAAAAATACAACCACACACAAAATGTAAAGCATGATATAATTAAGAGAACACAAGCATAATCAAAAAAAAAAAACTAACACAGGGCTTTTCTCTGCAGATATCTTTAAATGGGCATCGAACATTCAATATACCATTTGATTATATCATTTTTTCCCTTCTAATTAGGGAGGAAAAAAAGCTGAGGTTTAAATCAGTTTTCTGTGGCTTACTAGACAGGAAGAAACTTTCCTTGATCCAGAAGCCTCAATTCGGAAAACGAATGTCCTCACTCATTTTCAGAAACAGAGCAGAATTCTTTTCCTGTGAATAACTGAGGTTTTTTGTTTTGTTTTGTTTTTTAAGCCTCAAAAATCCCATTGTTTAAAGAACACCTGAATTTCCTACTGATTTGTAGCAAATAGTGATGCTGTCTCTGGTACCTCCTGGCTCCCCTGTCTATTTGTTTTCGATGATACAGAAGGAAGGGGGATTCTAATGTGATCTTGCATCTCTTTATGCTAATAAAATGGTGTCAGCCCATTTTCACTGACAACACCATAAAGCATAAACAGCAAACGGGAAACAAATAGGGTCCTGATAACACTGTGAAACGGACCGATCAACCCTGAAGCATCTAAGACAGATTGCACACGTCCTTCATTCATTCTTTAGAGAAAGTGAAAATGTCCCTAGGTGGATCTGATTACACACACACACACACACACACACACATGCACCCGTGCACGCACACATGATCTCTGAAGCTCTGCAAGGCTGTAAAGCACTAAATTCTTTTGATTTATGGAGCAGCTTGCACTGCATGGAGCCAAACAGCATGGCAAGCCGGGACCCCGCTCCCAGAAATTCCTTTATTAACACGACCAGGCCCCGCAAGTGAACAAAAGCAGTGGTGCGGGGTGTATAAATCATTAATACGGTGCCGGGCAGTGACTGCATTTCCTGTGTTAGTTGGAGAGCTCCTCAGCACAAGGGGGATTTGGGAATCGGAATTGGCTACGGAGAAATGCACTCCATCATTCTCTGGGAGCGGAAGATTCCCATCAGCCCTGCGTTCTCTCCTCTCACCTTTCCCATGTCTGGGAGCCTCCTTGTGTGTGTGTGTGCGCGTGGCCATTCATTCAACCATATTCCTAATGACTTCAAATTAAAATCATGCAAAGCTTCAAAGTTGAAAGACTGCCCGACTCTTTCCCCTTTGGACAAGTTTTACCTTTAAAAGAAAAGAGTCACGAGGACGCTGCCCGGTGCAGCGGTCCGTCCACGGCGATGGCCCAGCAGAGGCCGGGGTGGACGAAGGGGAGGCAGCGGCCTGCAGGGCCCGGGAAGCCTGTGGGGCCAGTGCAGAATCACAGGCATAGGAGTCCTTTTCAGGGGCGGCTGTAACCGGCTGCTGTTTCAGACCAGCTCTTCCCCCTTCAGACCTGCATCTAAAACACCAGATGATTCGCAGCGACTCCCTAGAGGCCTTTTGTGGGGGATTAAATGAGGTAATCCATGTAAAAGTGCCTAGTAGTGCGCTTGTCACATACCACTCCATAAAAGTTATTGATTATTTCATTATTTTAATTATTTTATTGTTATCATCATCATCGGAGGTGGGGGGCTGGATTCTCCCTGGTTACCTAATGTGGACTTTCACACAGCCTCTCCTATTGCTCATAGAGGAGCCTCACTTTTTGAATGGAACCAAAAGGAGACTTGAAAAGAAAGAGAAGAAAAAGACTGTTCTCAGGAATCCTGAGTCACATGTCCTAAATGGAGACCCCCAGTGGAAGGTTCTGCCATTGCACCATGGAGGAAAGAAATTTCTCCGCTCAACCCTTCCTAGTTTAACTTCCTTCTCATTGCAAATGAGTAAGGGGAACAGGAGGCGTGGGGGAAGAAGGAAAAAAAAAAAAGAGAGAGAGAAAAATAAAAAAGTACAGTTTTATACAGATTATTGGGATGAAAGAGCCTGTCAGAGGGTTTAAATAGAGACAACAGATCCAAAGCAAAGTCACTTACTTGCAAGAGGCTTTTCACTTCTAGAAATTCTAGTAGTGGCCCAGAGGAAGAAAGCTTTAAAACCAGGAGTCCCACACCTTGCTCTTTTGCTTTAGCATAAACAAGACGAGTGATCAGACGACAGTGGGATACAAGCTCCCTCTCACTGGAAAGATCCAGGGTCTGAAAACGCACGTGCCGCTGGGACAGGACATCCCGAGCCCGGGGCGTTCGTCCGGGTACCAGAGCCCAGCACCCTGGTAGCATGGGTACCCAGAAGGACTGCCGCAGGCCACCGCCACAGTCAAGCTTATGGGAATAAACTTCAGCATGTGCCCAAGTCCCCTGCGTCACAGAATAATGACATTCTGAATAGAAATAAATGAAGCCCCTGCACTGTGATTCTGTCAGCTTTTGAAAGTAAATAACTTTGCTACTGACAAGAGCAAGACAATTTTTATTTTCCCTCCTCCTGTCACAGAGCATTAATTGAGCTGTGCAGCCACATCACATCCAACACCACCAGCAGGACTGACAGTTGACAGGAGGAGGAGGGAGAAGTCACCCAGAACAGGCAGGAGGGACTAGAGAACCCAAGGGAGACGCTCAGACTCTGGGTGTTTGTGCCCTTGGTAGGCCATGGGTGCACCGATCATGTGGACTGGGGAGAAACAGAAAAGAAAAATGTATACTCGGCCTCTATAAACAGATGCTACTTTCCTCTAACACAGTCATTCATTCACTCATTCGTTTCTTTAACAAACATCTGGTGGCCTCTCCCTGTGTCCAGCCACTGTGCTAAACTTCAGAATCTGTACCATCCTTAATCTTACAAAGCACAGTAGGAACCAACAAAGTGGTTATTCCTAGCCTCATTTTTCTGAAGAAGCAACTAAAGACCCAAATTAAGTTGAGCAACATGCCCTTTGCTCAATCCACATGGATCAGCTAATTGAATAACACGGTTGGAATTAAGCCCTCAGCTCATGACTTCTATCCTGTATACACTCTAGAGACGCCAATATTTAAACTATGCTTTGGGGGCAGACGACACCACTCGGTTGTAAAAGGGATGTAGGTTTCTCCTCTGAATTTTGCAAGACTCTTGAGATGGACAGTTGGAAATATCCAAAAACAGGAAATGTGGACCTGGCCGTTCATTCTGTTTATAGCTGCTGATCCTGTTTGCTGTTAATGAAAGACTCATCTTTTGGGGGAGAGATCTCTCAGCTCTCAGCCCTTACCCTTGCATGAGAGCAGAGCTTGCCCCATACCTGGATTCAGGCAGAGCAACAGAGCGCCCAGCTACCGAAGGGAAGAGGAGGGACCTCTGCTGTTGTTTTTGATAAGGGGAATCTAGTCCTTGAGGTGATTCCTGGGCAAACATCAAACGCCAAAAAAGAAAAGGCTCATTAAGACTAAACCTTTTGTGCATTTACTCATCAGTACTGGGAAATCTGAGGCACTTAAATCCTACAGCTGCCTGTTCCAGAGCTGCAAAGGTGGGGGGAGGGGGGGAGTCATTATGTCCCTGGGAACACACACTAACCTGAATGCTTTGCGCTTTGGGTCCAATTCCTAATTTTGACTGTGTGTGTGTTCAGACACAACATAAAGAACAGGATCAGAAACAGGCTGAGGTGGCTCTTCCCTAGAGCCTGGTCAAGAGTTAGAGACCAGCACACCCACTCCTCAACACCACCACCTCAAAGCCCACCCCCCCATGCTGTGGATGTTAAGTATGCAGTCATTGCCCTTTACCTCCTACTCTGACCTTTGTCCTGGGGGGGAGCAGGCGACACAAAGCGGGGACCTAGAGTCCTGCCCTTTGCAAATGAGTCAGGGGAGGAATGAGCAAATCCAGGTCAGATGTTAAAGAGGATTCCTAGGAAATTCAGTGGACCAAGCCAATGTTTGCCAAAATGTGGTCCTACACTGATGGCTCACAAGATGGCACATGGATGAGCACCTTCATGGCCTCTCTGTGAGGACAGAAGCCTTTGCTAACTAAGAAAACCTCAAAGAGCAGCTGGCGCCTATAGTTCAATGAACATGGAATGAATGTGTGAATGAGTAATTATTTCAAAGAACATCAGAAAAAAAAGAATATCTCAGCTGTGATTCTATGTCATTTATTTATTTATTTATTTATTTTCATTTTCCGTTTGGCCAAGTCTACTTTTAGGTTCAAAATATAAGTTAATTTTTTAAAATATTCAGTGGGTGATACTACTTTGTTGCTCTGTGGATGAGTGGATTGGTAAAAATTTGGAAGGAAATGCTTAAATGCTGGAAATCTGAGAAACCCTGGACCAGGTTTATTATTTTCAGCATAAGAAGCACACTGTTGGAAAGCACTTTGATGAGATTTTACCAACAGTCCTCTCAGTGTGCCACAACTGAGGTCTTCTCGGGGCCTCCATCAAAACCCTCTCTCCACCCCTGACCCACAAAGGTGTTTCCACATGTTCCATGGTTTCTCCACAACTCAGGAGCTGTTTCCTCTTATCTAGGCAGAAGGCCTTCGTTTCTCCTTCCCACTCCCCTCATTTCAGTATGGCCCCAGAGGCTAACAGAAAGCCTCTGCTCTATTCACAGAGGCTGATACACCAGCACACAACCCACTTGCTCCACAAACGGCCTGACTACACCTCTTGGCTCATCCACCCTCTTCTGCACCTGCCCTTCCCCATCCTTCCCTACCTGCCTAACGCTCTCTTACCCTCAGCTCAGGAGAACCATCACCTCCTTCCTCAGACCCTTATTGGCCCACCCACTGGAGAAGCCCAAGAGCCAAC